>PVKV010006747.1:0-102169 GCA_004027835.1 Alouatta palliata
TCACTATTACTGTGCAGAAGTCAAACTCCTTAGACTTTCACTAATGTAAACCTTCTCTGAGGGAGAATCCTAGTGAAAGGAGATGTGCTGTCTGTTGAAATAGATCCACAGTAAAGGAAATGATACATATAAGGATTTGGCAGGTTGGAAGCTGTTACTAAGTCCCAATGATTTGCTAAAACAGGTAATGTCAGATTGGAGAGGTTAATTACTAACTCAGACAAAATATGAAAGTCAGAGGATGATCCTGATATGAGTTTTGTACAGCTAAAAGGCAAGCAGGGCAGAAAAGGAGGTTCACGTTTTAATGTTAAGAGTAATAAAGTGTCAGAGACAGTCTTTAGCCTGACCGGGTCTCATATGCCAATGTGAGCGCCCAAATGAGGAAATGCTGAGATATTGAGACTTGAGACTGAAACACCTGTGTATATACAGCTCAAAATCTTGAATTCCCACATTCCCTTAAACCAACTGGATCTGACAAAGTGGTCTACCTTCCCTTATTAAAGCATAGCCCCCCCCCCAGAAAGAAAACAAAAAAGCAAAACCAAGCACAGCATGCCTTATGTTTAGAACATGCAGAAGTCTCAAATAAGGCAGGTGCCTTTATGACAATTCCTGCCCCCATCTCAAGATCTACCCTTAAAGCCTTGGATTCTGAGAATGCAGGATTACATGGTACAGAAATAATATTGGAGAAGTTAGACTTCATAAACACAGAGCACTCTCCAATTTTATAGGATTTATTGCCCCAGGAAGAATCTAGGAGACATTATCAACACACTGGTGAGATGGACTGTGGAATATTGGAAAGAGGGACAGCCCACACAAAGTGAAGCAGAAATATAGGAAATACCATGGGACATGATGATTAGAACAACCAAAAGTTAGAAAAAGTTGGGCATGTCAGAATAGAACAAATCAAGGTATTCCACCCATTAACTATGTTCATGGGAAAGGCCAGAGGAAACTCCATTCTCCAAAACAACAATAAAGATGACAGTGAAAGAAACACAAGTGTCACTGGGATGCTCAGTTGTGGTCATCTACTGGAAGCCAAGGCTGCTGGGAGGCAATGTTACGAAGAGCAGTGCACCTTGAGAGCAAAGGCAATGAAATAACAGACGCCAGGAGTTGGTACTGTACTGTCAGAAAAAAAAGTTGGGCAAAATCAGTGGTATTGGATGGTGTCTTAGTCTGTTTTGTGCTGGTATAACAGAACACAACAGACTAGGTAATTTATAATAAACATAAATTTATTGGCTTGTGATTTGTGGGCTTACGGCTCTGGAGTCTGGGAAGTCCAAGACTGAGGAGCTGGCATTTGTTGAGGGTCTTCCTGCCGCATCCTCCCATGACAGAAGATGACAGTGCAGAAGAGAGCCTGAGAGATAGGGAGCAAGAAGGGATCAAAGTCATCTCCTTGTGAGGAAACAACTCCCAAAATAACACACCCACTCTGATGATGACAGAATCAATCCGTTTATGAGGGCAGTGAACCCGTGACCCAGTCACCTCCCATTAGGTCCTACCGTCCAACACTAGGAATTAAGTTTCCAACACAGAAATGTTGGGGAGCATATCCAAACTCTAGCAGACGGCAAGGTTTGGGCTGCAGCCAGAGAAGTCCAGGCCTAAGAAAATTATGGAGGTAACTAAGCTAACTCACAGTCCTTAGGGGCAAGATAACAGGCATTCAAAAGCGATGTTACTGTTCTTTCTAATTTTTTTTTAAATATTATTGTTTTTATCTGATATGTAAGCTTGGAAGCTGACATCCAATCTTAACAAGTGAAAGACGGAACACAATGAAAAATCAACAACTCTTTTTAGATCTTTCAGAGAGTGAGGTCACAGGAGCAATCTCTGACTCTCAAATTGAAGAAACAGACAGGTGTGCACAGAGAATCATAATCTACTGGCACAGAAATCCATGAGCAGGAACCACTGCAGGAACTGGTACCGGGGTAGAAAACCCTCAGCTGGAATTGGCAAGTTGCTGGAGGCTCAGAGCAGATAAGTTTGAGAGTGAAAAACTCCAAAAAGGTCCAGTCTAAGAAGGACCCTCACACTTCTGCAAGTTTTATTTCCAGGAGTACTATCAGGGCCTCACAGTGAATATCAGAGAAAAATTTCCTTATGCTTTTGACAGGGAAAAAAGAAATAAATCAGTATGAAATAAATCATGGTTTATTTTGCCATTATCAAGTGCTGCCCTTAAGATAAACTACTTTACCGAAGTCTAAATTATTGGGACTTTATCAGAGTCTAATCAACTTGGGGAAGGTAAATACCCAATTCCAGCCTGCTCAAGATTCCACATAACGGAAAGGAAATAGTTAACTTCCACCCCTTTAGGCTTCCACACAGGAGAAAGGAAATAGCCAATTCCAGTATCTCTGAGAGGAAATACCTAACTTTAGCCAACTCTAACCCTGCAGTCCCACATAAGACGGGTGAGGAAAGCTGAGAAGCACTAGCAAAGTTCACTATGCTTCAATGTGGGCTCACTTCAAAGACCCATTGAAGTTTCCCGTGGGGTGAGCTGAGGCTTCAGTTATAACCAGTTATAACCAAGTTGTTGATCACTTTCTTCCTCTGCCCCATCCCGCGCTCTTCACTTCTCTATTTATTTATCTCCAAAGGGACCTTTCTGGAAAACCTCTAAAGGCAACTTTGTGTTTCCAAGAAATTCAGCCTAACACACACACACACACACACACACACACGCACGCACAGTGAAGGTACTAATTATCCACTTCTATCTATTTACCACAACTAATTAGGGTATGGTGCTAAGGAGGGTGAAAATTGATGATAGACTCTTCAGTGGTAAAAGTAGAAGTGAGGATTGGAAGTAATGGACCACTACAGAATTAGCTTTCTGTCAACACAATACTAAGTCTAGTACATTTCATTGATGTTAATGTTCATAAACTAATTACTTTATAAGCTATCTTCCTCTGATAGAAAAATTTGATATAACATAGAATATAGTTCCACCAGAAATGCACCTGCCTCATGTGACTGATCTAAGATATATATGTGTTTTATGGCACAGGAACTGGAGAAGTAATATTTACAGCTCAAAATAATCCCGTAACAAACACTGAAAAGCACAATAAATCTGATTTCCCACCATTAATGGGTCAGTAATGCCATTCAGCTAAAAAAAAACGGTTGTGCCATTAATTAAATCACTTAAATCACCATGTTCACAGTTTTATCATATTCTGTAAGACCTAGAAATTCTCTTGTATTACTGATTACAGTGGATACCCCTTCAAATATAAATAAAAGTGTGTTTTTCCTATTTTCAGCTTCTTTTCCTTTATTTATTTTGTTAAGACTACTATCCAAGGATTTCTTCCCGGTACTAAATATGTTATTCATGGTTTTCAAAACTGCCTTTTTTCAGAATGCTACATTTTAAAAGGCAATTTATGCTATTTCTCTGATCTTGCTGCCTTTTGTGACCGTTCCCAAGGGAATGACTCCACTGAGTTTGTTAATATATTTGCCATTCTCTAATCCTGCCCGCAAACATGATGCTGTGAATGCTTACACGCACAGGCACCCAGCCACGCCATCACCTCGGTTTACGAGCATAGCACTGTGTGTAGTCAGTTTAAACTAACTACAGTCCTTGCCTCAGTTAACAACAGATACCTTCCGAGGAATGCATTGTTAGGAGCTTCTGCGCTTGTGCAAATATCCTAGAATGCACTTACACAAACCTAGATGATACAGCCTCCTGCACACCTAGGCTATATGGTATAGCCTATAGCTCCTAGGGTACAAACCTGTACAGCGTGTTACTGTACTGAATACTGTGGGCAATTGGAACACAACGGTAAGTGTTTCTGTATCTAAACACAGAAAATGTACAGTAAAAATACATTATAAGATCTCTGGCTGGGCGCGGTGGCTCACACCTGTAATCCCAGCACTTTGGGTGGCTGAGGCAGGTGGATCACTTGCGGTCAGGAGTTCGAGACCTGCCTGGTCAACATGGTGAAACCCTGTCTCTGCTAAAAATACAAAAATTTGGCACGCGTGATAGCACAGGCCTGTAATCCCAGCTACTGTCTGGGTGACAGAGTGAGATTCTGTCTCAAAAAAAAAAAAAAAAAAAAAGCTCCATTATAATCCTATGGGACCACATAGTACATGCAGTTAATCTCTGACTAAATATCAAATATCATTATGTGGTCCATGACTGTCGGCAAACTTCTGCAAGTATGCATGAACCAAGTTATTTTTGCAGAGAAATATCCACTTGAAAAAGAGAACATATATATTATATATAGTTTACTATATATATACACATATATGTGTATATATAGTTTACGTAAAAGTTATAGGACCCAACCAATCCCTGAAAATAAAAAGACATCCATACTTGGGGTGTTGATTTGCTAATGAAGAGATCCCATTCAAACGCATAGTACAGTACTTGCTGATAATTTCCTGATTTTTTTTATAGCTAAATGGTAAAATGGCAAGTGGTAAAGTGGGAAGGATAGTTGAACTTTGTATCAAAACAGGAAATTAATTTTTGAAATGCTGTATGATTAAAAGGTTTTTAATGTAATAATATTTTACGTGTTGCCCAAAGATAGGGGTTACTGGTTTGTTATTTGTTTGTTTGCTTGGTTTGGCATTTAAGACAAGCCATGAATGTATTTGATAGATATTAGAACATGCTATCATTCCTGGGAAAAGAATAGCTGTTAGAAAATAATATTATGAAGATATAATATTTTGTTACTTAAACATCAAAGATTACAGCAACCGCTATTTATATACCCCTTTATTTGCTGTAACTTAAATAGTAAAACGTAAGTTATCAACCATAACAGGTTTATTAGATATCTGCTGTTCCCTAACAAACTATCTGAAAACAGTATGCCTTGTATTACAGTTTCTTGGGTCAGGTTCCCAGGTGTAGGTTAGCAAGGTGCTTCTGGATCTCAGGAGCCTTCAATCAACATGGTCAATCAGGTCTCCCATCATCTTAAGGCTGGACTAGGGGATGCTCCACTTCCAGCTTCCTCATGTGACTGTTGATGGCTGCGGGTTCTCACTGACTGATGGCTGGAGAGCTCTGGTCCTTGTCACATGGGGTCCTCGCCGCTCTGTTCTCCACAAGGCGGCTCAAAACATGGAAACTGGCTTTTCTCATAAGACAGTGAGAAAACAAGGGAGGGAAAGTAAGCCAGGTATCACAATGTGTTCCTAACCTAATCTGCAAAGTGACATCCTAGCACTCCTGCTGTATTCACCAAGTCCAGCACACATTTAAGAAGAGGAATTATGCAAGGACATGAGTGCCAGGAAGCGAGGGTTACTTGGGGCCATCGCAGAGGCTGCCCACTACAGCAGGGCATTGCAGAAAGCCATTGACTGACTCCTACATAAATTTCCTTATATATGAGACTATCACTTAAAGCAAATGCATTTTTTTTTCCTCAAGGAGAAAAATGACTTTATAGCCTTAGTCTGAAATTATGCTTTTTAAAAAAATAAATCATCGTAGGCTTTTAAAGTTAATGTTGGATATACTCTTTATCAGTGAGAATAATATATAAAACTTTAATGGCATAATAAGTCTATAGTCAATGCCTTGGCAAGGTCCTCTTTAGGAAACTCTAAGGTAAAGTCCTGGTGCACTCAATCATTACCTAAAACAATAATGATGATAATTAATGACCTTCACAGAAAAGTTGCATTTATTCCATAGATACCTGATTGTATTTTTAAAAGACAAACAAACAAAATCCATAAACATATTTTATTGTGTAGCTATCGTGTTCAGTTCTTAGCTTAACCATGGGAACTAGGTTGATTTCCATAGTGTGTGTGGTTGTTAGGACTGTAACCCAAGGAACAGGACTGACTGCTCCACTCCTGTACCTGCTGTGGGTAATCCTGGTCTCAGAGCGTGCCATAAACCACCTGTCTCACTGCTCCACTCCTGTACCTGCTGTGGGTAATCCTGGTCTCAGAGCGTGCCATAAACCACCTGTCTCACTCACTCTCAATGATATTGTTTTAGTTTAGATCCGTCCATTTCTATCCAGCTCTGGTAACCAGTCTCCCTGTCATGAGTCTCGAACATCTACAAATCTACCCAATAGACCACAGTCATAATGCTCATGCTACTCTCCTACTTAACATGCACACCCTGCGTCTTTTCTTAAACTCATAGTTAATTCCTTTGTTAACTCAGACCTCCCTAAGCCCAACCTCTGCTGAAGCCATAGTACTGACTTTGCTGTCAATCAGCAAATCTATTTTTCCCTTCAGAATTCATCCATGGCCTCCCCTATGAAATGTGTCCTGATTCCAATTTTATGTCCAGTTAGACTCGTTTTAGCTCTGTCTCTTAAATGTATTTATATTATAAACCTCAACAATAGGTCCAGTATGGTGGCTCACACCTGTAATCCCAACACTTTGGGAGGCTGAGGCAGGCAGATCCCCTGAGGTCAGGAATTCAAGACCAGCTTGGCCAACACGGTAAAATCTCATCTCTACTAAAAATAGAAAACTTAGCTGGGTGTGGTGGTACATGCCTGTAATTCCAGCTACTCGGAGGCTGAGGCAGGAGCATCACTTGAACTTGGGAAGCGGAGATTGTAGTGAGTGGAGATTGCATCACTGCACTCCAGCCTGAGTGACACAATGACACTCTGTCTCAAAAAACAAAAACAAACAAAAAAACAAAAAACAAAACCTCACCAATAAATCACTTCGATTCTTTGGTACTTCTATAAACTTCCTAAGGACAGATACCCCGTGGTATTCTCAGAGCCCAGCACATAGTAAGCACTTCATTTCTGAATCCAAGGAGATGCCATCACATCTCTAAGCAGCTTTCTGTCCTGAATTAGGAGCATGTTAATTAGTTTGGAAAATTTTGTAGTTTTCTGAATTTGGTAAAATGGCGAAAACTGCGGTAAGAATAACTTCCCTGTTTCTATCATATTTTAGTTACAGAAATGTCCAAGAATTCCTATTGTTGGAGAATGTTTCCAAACTGCTGTGGAGTTCAGAAAATTCGAATTCAAATCCAGTAGTCTTTGAGAGGATCATTTGACTAGAATTTATTTGGCTATCTATTTTTGAAATAAAAATTATTTCAATTCAAAACAAATAGCCAACATAGTCATGAAAAGAGGCTGAGAACTTTTACTTTAGTCTGTGAAGGCTTACCTTGAAGACAGAAAATGGCAGTATACTAATTCTCAAATGTAGAACAATAACGCCAAAATAGAAGCAGAAGAATCTGTTTTACTGAGAGATCTTAGGCAATTGCAAACCATTGCCTTCCAATAAGCCATTCTCCCGGTGTCTTATGAAGAGAGCAGTTTACTTGGCCAAATGTAGCTGGAGTAGGCACCCCATCTGCCAGGAGAAAAAGACCATCTCCAATATACTGGGAAGTAGGATACCTGTGTGCTAGAATTCTGACAAAGCCATTTTCTGTTGAATTCCATGTGCTCTGAAATACAAAATCAGCTTGTATTTTCCTCCGTTAGCCTGATGTGGTGAAGGAAACACTGAAGAGGGAAAAATGTGGAGGATCTATTGTGCCCTGGCTTCTCAACAAAATCATCTCATTTAAATCATAAAAAAGCATTTAAAGTAACTATGGACAGAACTGAGTATATATTACAAAACTCTACATAAACATAGTTGTTCAAATAGATTCATATAATATAGAATTTAAATATAATTAAGAAATATATTTATTTCCCTTTTTTCTTTCCAGGATATTTGAAAAGGAAAATAATCCATTATGTAAACTGAAATAATTAATTTTCAAATCAAAAATTTCCTTGATTCTGCAAGAAAAACCTTTAAATACTAAATTAAATGATCATCTTAAATACGAAAACAGAGGTATACCAACCAGGAAGTGCAGGTGGTATATGTTATACCTGTTGCTGGAGAAATCTGCCTCATGGAAAGAGATTTGTGATGTTTAAGAAAAATTCCTAGAATCGTCCCTCTTTTTCTCTTTTTTCTTTTTCTTTCTTTCTTTTTTTTTTTTTTTTGAGGCAGAGTTTTACTCTTGTTGCCCAGGCTGGAATGCAATGGCAGGATCTCAGCTCACTGCAACTTCCTCTCCCCAGATTCAAGCGATTCTCCTACCTCAACCTCCCAAGTAGTTAGGATTACAGAAATGTGCCACCATGCTCCGCTAATTTTTGTATTTTTAGTAGAGATGGGGTTTTCACCCATGTTAACCAGGCTGATCTCGAACTCCTGACCTCAGGCTATCTGCCTGCCTCAGCCTCCCAGAGTGCTGGGATTACAGGTGTAAGCCATGGCGCCCGGCCGAATCTTCCCTCTTTTTCTACCTTCAACATCCAGTAGAATTTAAAATGCAGACTCATTTTACTCAACAGAACTTCTTCCCAACTCATTGCTAAAGCATTTGTTCAATGCTGGACTGCAACTCCTATGACCGATGTAGCCTCCAGACTACATCCCTGCCGGATGCACAGGAGCCTCTGACCCATCTGCCTCTTGTCTGTTGATTATGACTACACAACATGAAAGCATCAAACATCCCTTAATCTCTGCCTCCTGAAGCCAACGGTCAAATCAAAACTACTGCTCTTCATTCCTTTCCCCGAAATCTGCTCTGATCCAATAGCTTTCCAAAGTCACAGGAGCCCTGAATAAGCCGAGCGTATAGCAGCCCTGTGTCTGTCTCTTCTGGGCCAACACCCTCAAGTGCACACTGCCTAAATAGGAGGGCAAGGACTGTTTGCATTCTTTTACTTCTCTCAAGAAACTCCCACTCAACAGATCTTGATGATGTTTCCCCTGGAGATAAGGGGTTCAGGTACCTTGAAAACATGCTATTACTTTAGTTAGAAAATGGGAGGCCAGAGATGGTGGCTCACTCCTGTAAACCCAGCACTTCGTGAGGCTGAGGCAGGAGGATTGCTTGAGGACAGGAATTAGAGACCAGCCCGGGTAACATAGTGAGACCTTGTTATGACTGAAAACAAAAAAGATTAGCTGGGCATGGTGGAACTTGCCTATAGTCCCAGCTACTCTCGAGGCTGAGGCGGGAGGATAACTTGAGCTGGGGAAGTCATGGCTGTAGTGAGTCTTGATCAGGCCAATGCACTCAAGCCTGGGCAACAGAACCAAGACCCTGTCTTGAAAAGAAATAGATATTGTTCCATCTCTTGCCAATGTTTTCATGTTAACAGTCACTCTTCGTAACTCCTCTCCATTGTGTGTCTTTGATACTTTCCAAGACCTTCTTTAACGCTGAAAAAGAGGATAGCGTTTCTAAGCAATATTCCAGATTAGAATTTTGGAACAATAAATATTGTTGGTTCTGTAAATTTCATGATAATGACACACAAATATTCAATAGAGCATTATTTAGAAAAAAGGGAAAGCAGTATCTGAATTACAGTTTCTAACTAATAAGCCCTGTACTCAGGTGTTCTTATAGGTATGCCTATAATAATAATATAGGTATATCCATAATATTTTTAACTTAATGGTCTGCTGGCAAATATTGATTAGGGACCGTCACACTGGCATGCCTTATTCTCATTGTAGAAAAGCTCTTGTGCTATTTGGAGCTCCGAGCAAATCAGAAAATATCTGGAAACAAAAATAAGACTTTTGGGAAACGATTTACTAGAAATATAAACCGACGCCTAAGACGTAGATTCTAAAATATTCCAGACAATGCTCTTTCAGTCATCAACATCAATATGTTGGTGTTTTCTGTTGTCTTCAACAAGCATGTGAGAGAGAAGTGTTTCTGCAATTGCTCTTGACATTTTGTTATTCTTGTTTGAAACTTGTAATTATTTTGGAAAGGTTTTAAGCAAATGTTTAAGTTGATTATTCTTATCTGATTGGTGCACTGCTTTTAAAAAGCAGCTGGCTGCCAAGTCAATAGTTCCAGTGAGTTCATCTTGAAAAACAGGGCATTCCAACCAGCGTATTATAAACATTAATGAGGTTACTCTGAACAATAAGCTGTAATAATAGAAACAATATAAATTACCCAGTAGAAGAAGATGTTACAATAATTGAGCTCCCTTTGAAAGTTATCCTGTTTGTAGAAAATCACGGCTTTAATAACATAAAAATTACATTCACAAATTACTTCTTAAAGCTACAGCATGCTAAGGCTGTGGGGAGAAAAGTAAAATGTCATTCAAATAGCTCATGGCAAAGTGACAGAATGTGTAATTTAGTGGCATATATAATATGCATATACTTGTATGTGTTGACAAGTTTGGTCAGGAGTCAATTTTAAATAATAACAAAACTAGATGATGAAATTATGTTAATTTTACTTGTTAAAACTCTTTTTTTTTCTTTTGAGATGGAGTCTCGCTCTTGTCACTCAGGCTGGAGTGCAATGCCATGATCTCGGCTCACCGCAACCACCGCCTCCCAGGTTCCAGTGATTCTCCTGCCCCAGCCTCCCGAGTAGCTGGGATTACAGGTGCCTGCTACCACGCCTGGCTAATTTTTTGTATTTTTAGTAGAGACGGGGTTTTGTCATGTTGGACAGGTTGGTCTCGAACTCCTGACCTCAGCTGATTCACCCGCCTCAGCCTCCCAAAGTGATGGGATTATAGGAATGAGCCACTGCACCCGGCCTAAAACTCTCTTTATTCCAAAACAACAGTTCCAAAACGTTGACATCACTTGAAGAAAGGAAAAAAAGGTTTTTTTCCTTTTACAAGGCTTCTATTTCCTAGAAATAGGAAATATTTGGTTTATCCAAGCATATTAATGGCACAAAACTTCCTTGAAGACCTGCTTCGTATAGACGGATGTGACATGTGTTAGCCTATACCAATGTTCTGTTTCAAGAAACCTTGTGTCTCCTTAGCTGGTTCTTCTCCCAAGAATACCCCTCCACACTGGGGCTCCACAGCTTTTGCCTGGGAGACCTTTTCTCACCCACATCAATGACTTCAATGACCCCTTTTATGGTCCTGTTTTCGGAATTTATCATCTCCAACCTAGGCATAAATTAGCAATACGGATTCACCTGCGACTCTTCAAATTTGCTGTGTCCCAAACGGAGCTCATCACCTTCTGTGAACCTCCTTATTTTTCTGTGTTCCCTATCACCTCATTACCCCACAGACTAATCAAAAAGCCCTTTTTTCCCACCCCATATTCTTGTTTCACATCTAAACGATAATTAAGATTCATTCATTTACTTCCTAAATTCCTTTTTGTAACATGATACCTGTACTGAGATATAATTCACACAGCGTACAATTCACCCATTTAAACTATGCAAGTCATTTCTTAAAATATATTCACAAAGTTGTGCAACTGTCACCACAATCAACTTTAGAACACTTTCATCATTCCAGAAAGGAACACCGTATGTGGTAGCTGTCCCTCTCCCTTTCTCCCTAAAGTCTCCAGCACAAAGAAACCACTATTCTACTTTCTGTCTCTAAATGCTTCTATTTCAAAAATTTTATATAAATGTAATAATATGTGGTCTGTTTTAACTGATTTCTTTCACTTAGCATAATATTTTTAAAGCTCATCCACATTTTAGCAAGTATCAGTACTTGGGTACTTTTTATTGCTGAATAACATTCTATTGTATGGACCGGGGGTGGCTCTTGCCTGTAATCCCAGCACTTTGGGAGGCTGAGGTGGGCGGATCACTTGAGGTCAATAGGTGTAGACAAGCCTGGCCAACATGGTGAAACCTTGTTTCTACTAAAAATACAGAAATTAGCTGGGAGTGGTGGCAGGCGCCTGTAATCTCAGCTGCTTGGGAGGCTGGGGCAGGAGAATCTCTTGAACCTGGGAGGCGGAGCTTGCAGTGAGCCAAGATTGCGCCACGGCACTCCAGCTTGCAAGACGAGGGTGAAACTCTGTCTCAAAAAAAGGAAAAAAAAATTCTATTGTATGGATATTTATCCATTCATCAGCTGACAAAAATTTGAACTGTTTTCATATTTTGGCTATTATGAGTAATACCATTGTAAACATTCTTGCACACTTTTGAGTGTGGACATATGTTTACATTTATCTTGGGTACATACCTAAAAGTGGAAGTCTGGGTCATATTACCATTACCACTCTATTTTCAACCTTTTGAGACACTGCCAGACTGTTTTCCGTAGTAACTGCACCATTTCACACGTTCACCAGCAATCTATGAGAGTACCAATGTCCCCACATCTTCACAGACACTTGTGGTTGTCTGATTTTATTTTAGCCATCCTAGCGGGTATGAAATAGTATCTCATTGCATTTTTGGTGTGTATTTTTCTGATGGTTAACTATGTCCTGCATGTTTTCAGGTACATACTGGTGGCGGTATATTTTCTTTGGAGAAATGTCTATTCAGATCCTTTGACTGTTTTTAAATTGTGTCCTTTGAATTTTTGTTGTTAATTTGAAAGCATTCCTTATATAGTCTACCTACAAGTCTCATCTATATGTTTAGAAAACATTCTCTGTCACTCTGTGGGTTGTCTTTTTACTTTCTTGATGGTCGTCTTTGAAACGCAAGTTTTTAAAAACATGATGACCTAATGTATTTATGTTTTCTTTTGTTACCTGTGTTTTTATTACCTGATCAAAGATGACTGGCTAACACAAGGTTATAAAGATTCACTGCGTTTTCTGTTCTTGGAGTTGTATATGTTTTAGGTCTTACACTGGAGCCCATGATCTACTTTGAGTTAATTTTTGTGCATAGTATGAGTCTCAAATACTTTTTTTTTTTTTTTGAGACAGATTCTCACTTCGTCACCAGGCGCCAGGCTGGAGTGCAGTGGCACAATCTCGGCTCACTGCAACCTCTGCCTCCTGGGTTCAAGCAATTCTCCTGCCTCAGCCTCCCGAGTAGCTGGGACTACAGGCGCGTACCACCACGCCCAGCTAATTTTTGTATTTTTAGTAGAGATGGGGTTTCACCATGTTGGCCAGGATGGTCTCGATCTCTTGACCTCGTGATCCACCCGCCTCGGCCTCCCAAAGTGCTGGGATTACAGGCGTGAGCCACCATGCCCAGCCCCTCAAATACATTTAAAATTTGTCTTCTCATTGCCAACCAAATGGTCACTTCTTTTGTCCAAGCCTATGTCCTTTTTGGCTTAGATTACCATATGAATCTTTTCATCATTTTCTTTGCTTTCCATCTGGGTCAGCTTCATTCTATGTTCTGAAACAATTAGTCTTTCTAAAATACAAACCTAAGTGTGTTATTCCCCATAGAGTAATGTATATATTTGTTTTTGAGACAGAGTCTTGCTATGTTGCCCTGGCTGAGCTCAGGTGATCTTCCTGCCTCCACCTCTTGAGCAGTTGGGAGTACAGATGAGCACCAGCACATCCAGCTAGCAAAACATATTTTAACAGAGCAGAGTATACCTTGCCTTTAGCCTTAGATATACAAACTCAAAAAGAGAAGAACACTATAATCAGAGTGTCTCATATTTCTGAGAGTTTACTCTGTTCCTACCTAAACAATTGTATTATAATTTGGATGCTTGAATATTCTCAAAGATTTCGGAGTAGCAAAGTGGAAATTCTACCCCAAATTATAAGAAAGGTGAAAAGACTTTATTTTATTTGTTTTCTTCTTGCGTTTTTGTCATCACTGTTTTTAACTTCTATATATATCAAGAGGTTATATGAAAGGATTCTAATATCCGTAAGTATTCACTCACAACACAGATACATATAGTTTTAAAAAATAACAAGCAGGAATTTTTTTAATATTCTTAAAAATCAAATTATAAAATAAAGATATTAAGTATAGAATGAGAGATATATTTTGCCTTCAGAGTTGATCAGCATCAACTTTGTGCCCATGTGCCCAGTATTCAGTTTTCTATACAGTGGGCCATAAATAAATTGGTTTCTAAGTGAATTAATAAAATGTGAACCTGCTAAGATAACACAATAAATTAGAACAAAATTATTAGTTATTGGAAGTGCTAAATATTGTGGGATAGTTTAATTTCTCAATTAAAAATAAGTATACATTTAACCGGTGTATATATTAACAAATTCACTACAAACTTATAAAAGTTTGAAAGATAATTTTGCAAAATCAGAAAGAATTATTGATCTATAGCTGTTATAAACTTGCTTCATGTATCTTTCACCATGCATTAACATATAATTTTAATGCTTTTTGTATCATAAAGAGATTAAACTACATAATTCACGAATAAACTTAAATATTTATTTTAATAGCACTTAAATCTTGGTTTTCATCCAAGAAGTTATTGCAGACGGATTCACATGCTGACCTGACATATAAAACAGCTTTGCTGTAACTCACAGGCATCCAAGAAAGCTATGGGATGGAAGAAAGAAAGATTTTTATAAATTTCATTGAAACCAACATAGCATTATGAACAATATGTGATTTTCTCCTGGGAACGTACCCATGAAACAGAAGCCTGTTCATTACGCCCTCAATGCAGCAATGAAACTGTACAGGTTGAGGGGTAGTGACACACGCATGAATGGCCGAGTGTTAGTGAGATCTGACCCAGAATGATCTCGCCTATGAATCTGCCTTTCTCGAGAGAGAACTGTGCAAGGCTTACAGCTGACATTTTACTTAATTCATGTTGCTGCCCGCATTGGCCATTTATTACATAGGAGTTATTTTGTGAATAGCAAAGGAAGAACTGTGGATTCGTGGTCAGAGCCAGGGAACTGAAAGTCAAGTGCGTGCTCAGGTCTGACAATGGCTTTTTGTGTAGTAGCAGACAAGCTTCCTGACTTAGCAATTAGGCTTACCATAGATTAACTGTGCACTCTGTTAATTTTCCTCTCTTCTAATTTAGGGAAAATAGTTCATTAAGTCATCGACGTTTACTGAGCACTTAGTAAAGACACAGACCCTCCTGAGGCATACATTCTGGAAAGAAAATGTGTCTTCTGGCTTTGATATTCAGACTTTGAGTGAAATAATCCAGCAATAAAATGTCTTTAGAATTTTAATAGGTCCAGTTTGGAAAGGCCCATAAGTGGAACGATGGCTTGGCAGGAGCACCTCTCCAGCACTTTGTGAGTTTCCTGAATTCTGCTAGTGCTTAGATTAGATTATGCGAAGCTGAGTTTGCAGCACTGAAGACCTGACATGGCATAAAAGGGGGTGGCAGTCCCAACATGCTCAACAAAGTTGCTGGTATTGCCTCCCAAATGTCTTAGGCAAATGACACAGTACCTGGTGTGGGCCTGATCCCATCCTTACTCTTCAAAGGCTGTATGACCTCCAGCAAGTCAACCTGCCTCCTGGTTTTGTTATCTATGAAAGGAACATCATAACAGTAATCTCACATGCTATTATAAGAATTATATAAAAATAACTGCCAGCTTTTAGAGGGTTCAACAAATATTAGCCCCTTAGTGTCTTCCTCTGACCAGAAACACCTAAGATTCCACTGCTACAATCATATAGTTGCACGGAAATTACATTTTTCAGCCAATCCAAATCAGATTCTAGTCCAATATCAATAGCTGAAAAAATGTAGAGATCTAAATGTTAGAAAGGTCTGAGCTGGGAGTCTTTCGCTCTTCCCTGGTTTTATTTGTGACTTTAGGAAATTAATTCGGTATCCTTCGGCTTCCCGGAAGCCCCTGGGATTAAGGAAATCAATACTATTCCAATGCTTCTTATATGGTTATTGGGTGAGTCAAGTAAGTCATGGCGATGGTTCAGAAAAAATAAGGCATTATTCACTTGCCATTTTAGTCTGAGCAAAAATTAGAGAAAGGAGAGAGGAGAGAAAATCATGTTGAGTTATGTTCAATCATTCCCAGAACAACAAATTTGCAAATTCATGTTACGGAGAAGTCAGTTCAATATTTCCGCCAGCAATGTACACAGAAGCAATCAGCACTTTGGGCATAAAACACAAGACTAGTTGTGGAAATCTCATCAGCCAGAACCTTCAGACTCAGAGCTGCCTGTAGGAGTGAACAAGCATGGCAACTGCTTTCAAAGCTAAATAATAATAATAATAATTCATGAAACTTTGGGAGTATTTTTTTTTTTGAAACGAAGTTTCACTCTTTTTGCCCAGGCTGGAGTGCAGTGGCGCAGTCTTGGCTCACCACGACCTCCCTCTCCCAGGTTCAAGCGATTCTCCTGCCTCAGCTTCCGAGCAGCTGGGATTACAGGCACGCGCCACCAGGCCCAGCTAATTTGTTGTATTTTTAGTAGAGATTGGGTTTGACCATGTTGGCCAGGCTGGTCTCGAACTCCGGATCTCAGGTGATCCGTCCACCCAGACCTCCCAAAGTGGTGGGATTACAGGCATGAGCCATCGTGCCTGGCCCCTTTGGGATATTAATAATAGTAAACTAATGATCTGATGAGATCATTGGGAAAAGTCAGTCGCATATTTCCACCACATCCGTGACATTTCAGAAGAGGTGTTTAACCTTATGAAACCTTCTCTTGTTAGCCTGGGGATTTCTTTCACACAACTCAGTATTTTTAAAGTCAGCTACTGCCATGTTTTCCACAAGCAACTACTAAGAATGTTTTTTTCTCCTTCTCCAGAAAGAAAACACCGCAGAGGATTTTCTTATACTGCCGTTTCTGCAAGAATGAGAAGAGAACAGGCTGGGAGTGGGAAGCTTCGCTAAAGGCAGCAGCAGGCCCCAGGGAAGAGGGCGCACGGCAGCCCCGGCCCCTCACAGCCGGCATGGAGACGGCTCTCCCAACCCAATCGGACGTGTGTGTGTGCCCGTAATACGAAGGAGAAAAAGATCAGAAAATCAGAAAGGAAACGTTAAAATAATCTCCACTCCACAGGAAACGTCACATTTTAAAAGTTTAAAAAATTGTTGTTTTTTATATATAACAAAATTTATATTATATATAATTTATAATTTGTATATTATAAAATATAATATATATAAAATTATAAAATTTCTTATATATAAAATCTTCAATTTTATGTGTAAAAGTTCACAAACAAAATGGTTTTCTCAACTTGGAGGATTATCAGAAAAGAATTTTTAAAAATTTATTAATTTTTAATTAATAAATTAAAGAGAGACTAGAATTTTATTTTTAATTTTATTGAGACTAGAATATTCTTACTGTAAACCATTGTGACATTATTAGGTGTGAGAATTCCAAGAAAAGTCCAAACCTTTTTTTTTAAATTAGTAAATAGTTTTAATTAAATGACATTGAAAATAGCGCATATTAAAACTTGTGAAATAAAGCTCAAACAATGTAATGAGTGAATCTGTAGCAGTAAATACATGGTTTAGAAAAGAAAGGCTGAAAATTGGTCATCTAAAGTTCTATTTGGCTATGCTCACGTCTGTACTCCCAACACTTTGGGAGGCCGAGGTATTCGAGAGCAGACTAGCCAACATGGTGAAACCTTGTCTCTATTACAAATACAAAAAAATTAGCCAGCGTGGTGGTGAGTGCCTGTAATCCCAGCTATTTGGAAGCTGAGACAGGAGACTCCCTTGATCCCAAGAGGTGGAGATTGCAGTGAGCCCAGATTGCACCATTGAACTCCAGCTTGGAAGACAGAGCGAGATTCTCTCTGCTGCTGGCTCTGCTCCTCCAGGTTCATCTTCACCTCCAGCGACTGGGTAGGACATGATGCCCACAGTGATGGCACACAGGTAGAGGAAGACATTGGCCAGGATAGTTCAGCATGGTTGCGGAGGCGTCAGGAAATTTACAATCATAAACAGAAGGCGAAGGGGACACAAGACATCTCCTTCACAAGGCAACAGGAAGATGTCAAAAAAAAAAATGACAAATAGGTTCCATGTTGGCCAATAACAAACGATTAAACATACCATTCAAGAAAGAGTGGCAAATAATACCCAGGTGTTCATTTTTGCAGATACTCAAAGGCAAAGCTCTTCACCTATTATTACCATTGAGCACTGTATAAGCAGAGCATATACTTCAGTTTATAATGAAAAACATAGGAAGAATGTAAATTGGTTTTGATTTGAACTACATGGGTGCGTAGAAATGTGCAGAAAGACATTCAAATAGATGATATCTGTGCAAATCTATGTATCTGATTTAAAGGCAGTATAAGATTGTATTTGTTCCCTGCGAAAACCAAAGAGCATCATCAAAAATACCTGAGGGCTCTTCTTTTCTTTCCCTTTTTCATTTTAAGCCCTGCATATAGCATCTGACCTGACAGCTTTTGTTTGTAAATGAAGAGAATAAACAAAGATACTTGGCAGCATTACTTAAAGGATTCTGAGTGTTCTACAATTCTGTGCAGGTACCAGGTCATGACATCATCACTGCTGTTGCTTCGAAGCACAGAGAAATGACTTGGATAAAACATGGCAGGATTTTGAAATCCTAAGCCCGGTTTTACTCTACTTCACCTATGATTTGGACACTTTTCCTTTCTGGGTGCCACTTGCTTTGCTCATAGAAGCTGAATATGTAAAGGCATTAAGTTCTTTTACTGCAATACCCATGAATTACCATTTCTTAAAGAAAATAGTTGGGACATAGAGATACGGGGGAGGAAAAGTTAGGGAAACTGTATGTGGTTGAGAATCACATTGCCAGGCTCAAATTGGGTCAACATCATCTAGACAGGATCTAGAACCAGTGACTAAGCATCTTGAAACCTGTTTCTTCTTGTGTAAAATAGGGATAATAAGGGTACAGGCTTCATAGGCTGGTGAAGAGGAAGGGATGTAATCCCATCAGTAAATAGTCAATGAATGTCACTATCTTTTGCTCTTTTTAAGACAGGAAGGAATATTTATAAGGTAACTGGACAATGACCTCTAACGACTCGGATGGTGCCCGAGATGGAGTCCCTCATTCCTCCACAGTCCTGACACAGCGTTGTAAATATTTAGAGCCACTGAAGATAATGGTGTTCACAGTGGCAGACAGGAACAAGGCCACATCTGGACACACAAACCAATGGATGTCTTTTTTGTGAAACGTTAAGCCTATCCTAACACTAATCTACAGTTGCCCTATTAGAGCTACATCGGAAAATTAATCTGTAATAAAAACAGGCAACCCTGCATTGAATTCGCTTCATCTCTGGATAAACTATATACAAGAAGAGAATGGTTGTATAACCATTACCATTCGCCCAGTCTTCATTGTCCAAGCCAGAAACCAGAAAAACATGATTAACATCTGAAATCTAAAACTTCCCATGAGACTTTACTGCTTAACTCATTTTAATCATCTCTACCGCTTAAAACTTTTTCCAGCTTTATTGAAGTAAAATTGACACACAATAAGCCATACATATTTAAGTCATACAGTTTGACGAATTTTGCTGTAAACGTACACCCAAGAAGTTATCCCGGCAATGAAGATAATGAACATGCCCATCAACACCAAAGGCTTCCTTGTGCCCTGTAGGGTCCTTCCCTTTCTCCTACCTCACACCTTTCACCTGCCTATTCAGAGATCTACTTCCTGATCCAATAGATTTATTCATCTATAACTTTATGCATATGAAGGCATATAGTATGTTATCTTTTTTTTCGAGCTCAGTTAACTCAACAAAATTATTTTTACTCTCATGGAAATCATTGAATGTTTCAACAGGTAATTCCTTTTCAGGTTGAATAGTATTCCACTGCACAGACATAACACAACGTGTTTATCCATTCACCTGATGATGGACATTTGGGTTAATTTCAGTTTTCATCCTTTATGAATAAAGCACATATCAACTTTCATGCACAAGTTTCTAAAAGTTTATGTTTAGACACAAACACTTGTGTTTTGATTTCTGTCTGTGTATGATTATCTTGTACCCTTTTATTTCTAATAAACTGCAGTTGTGTTAATCAAAACTTCTCTCTGTACCCCCTTGCCAGGCCAAGCCCCTTTTTATATCTCCAACTCAGGCATCCTTTCATCAGAGAGGCATATTGTTACACCTTCACTTCTACTGAATGCTGTCTCTAGACCAGTCAGGAGAGGTGCTCCTCTTCGCTGTAGGCTAAGCTCACCGTACAGGACCCCAATTTCCCATCGCAGCAACCAGGACTATCTATCCAAATGTTCACATCCCACATGAGACTTTAAACTCTTACATGTCATGATGAAGGTACTTTTCTTCTTAACTCTCCAGGTCCTAGAAAATAAATATCTGTAGGACTTAGTGTTGCATATGCAAAGAAATAAGTATAATTCTATATTTAAACTACATATACACTCAAAATCACATTTATAGATGGTGGATTTATACATGTGTAATCTCTAATGTTTCAAAATACTCATCACCACCTCAAGGTTTCCGACCTAATTTATGCATCACTTATAGTCACAGATGAAAACTGAATTTGAAAATGCTTTTACACTGTTAGTGGGAGTATAAATTAGTTCAATCATTGTGGAAGACAGTGTGGCAATTCTGCAAGGAACTAGAACTAGAAATACCATTTGACCCAGCAATCGCATTTGGGTATATACCCAAAGGATTATAAATCATTCTACTATAAAGACACATGCATGTGTATGTTTATTGCAGCACTGTTCACAATAGCAAAGACTTGGAACCAACTCTAATGCCCATCAATGATAGACTGGATAAAGAAAATGTGACCTATATACACCATGGACTACTATGAAGCTATAGAAAAAGATGAGGTCATGTCCTTTGCAGGGACATGGATGAAGCTGGAAACCATCATTCTCAGCAAACTAACTGAGGAAGAGAAAACCAAACACCGCACGTTCTCACTCACAAGTGGGAGTTGAACAATGAGAACACATGGACACAGGGAGGGGGGCACCACATACGGGGCCTGTTGAGGGGTAGGGGCCTAGGGGAGGGATAGCATTTGGAGAAATACTTAATGTAGATGACAGGTTAATGGGTGCAGCAAACCACCATGGCCCATGTATACCTATGTAACAAACAAACCTGCACGATCTGCACATGTATCCCAGAACTTAAAGTATAATAAAAAATATGTCACATCCCACAATTCTGCAGGGATGTTTATGTCTCTATTTATTCAAAATATTAGTATTTAATAAATCTATGCAACCCACATGCATCTCACAAAGTAGCATGAGTACTTACGAGTCAGCAGGCCACAGGGTTGCTCTGTTGAGCTACACCAGGTATTTTACTTTTTTTGTTGTTTAAGCTTATTTTCCTGCAAAGTTGTACTAAGAAATTATGTTTCTGAAAAGTTCTAAAATCACAATCCCTCCTTTGTGATGGATGTTTTCTAAATCCTTCACACTGTGCTGACACTGTCAACTTTCCCTCCTCCTCCAAATGCAACTCCACGTCCTGGTCCCATCCAATGGGTGAGTCCCCTCAGGTCAGGATTTTCTGTGACTGTACATAAAGGACAGTGTTTCACCAAATTAGTTCTTTCTGCACTGGGGAATTGGGCAAGTTTTAATATTTTAATTTATAACTTAAACATTTGTGTCGCATGTTTGTGTTTCTATTTTCTTACTTAAATCTTCCCATCACAACTTCATAACTTTCCCTTTCTAGTTGAGGAAACTCCAGTTTTACAAGGTCATAAAGTGTGTTCCAGGCCTACAGACTCCAGACTCAGAAATGGATCTTCAGACTCCAAACCCTTTTTACTCTACTCATTGCCTCCCTGTCAGTGCAGCCTAATTAAACCACTAAAAATAAAAGCAAACTTTTACCTCTGAGATTCTGAACACTTATCATATTTCACTGGTCCAGGTTTTTGCCTAATGTCTTAAGGATGAAGTTGAACTTTTAGTTTCTTTGTGTAAAGATGTCAGCATTTAAAAGTAAAGATTGTATAGTATAGTTTTAGCCACAAAACCCAGTGATTTCAGACTGATGTTATCTAAGCTAGGGGTTCATTGCAAAAGCAGAATCCAAGACCAAGAAAAATAAGAATCAACAAAACCAGGACATAGCTTCAGCACTCGATGGTCATGGGGTGCAGGATGCCATCTAAAGATACAAAGCAGGAAATCTAATAAGTAATATTGTTCAAATAGTGTGAGATTTTTTGCTTCTAAATAAAAAAATGAGTTTTTTGCTTTCTTAACTTCCATCAATTGTCAAAATTTTACAGTGTATAAAATCCATGGAGAGGAAACTGGACCTGAACAATGGGAACCAGTACATTTGTTTTTAATGCTCAACATGAAAATAACCAAATATTTTCTTTTAATTTATTGCTTATTAAGCTGTTTTCCCCACACATTGGTATTATTGTGTCAGCTAAATGCATGTATCTAAGTCCATTTGGGTTGTTATAACAAAATATTTAAGATTGGGTAATTTACAACAGCAGACATTTTTGGTTGATAGTTCTGGAGTCTTGGAAGTCCAAGATCAAGGTGCTGGCAGATTCAGTGCCTGGTGAGGGCCTAGTTTGTCAAAGAGGCACTTTCTGTGCCTCCCAACATGGCAGAAGGAGTGAACAAGTTCCCTTAGGTCTCATATATAAGGACACTAATCCCAGTCACAAGGGAAGACCCCTCATGATTTAATCACCTCTTAAAGGACCCACCTCTTAATACTACTGAATTGGAAATTAAGTTTCAATATATGAGTTTTGGGGGTGAAACCAATGTTCGGATCATAGCATTCCCCTCCTAGCTTCCCAAAATTTGTGTCCTTCTCACATGCAAAATGCATTCATTCCATCTCAATAGCCAGTATCAGGTCAAAAGTCTAAAGAAGTCCAGCGTCTCATGTAAATATCATCTAAATCAGATATAGATAAGACTCAGGAAATGACTAATCCTGAGGCAAATTTGTCTCAAGCTGTGAACGTATAAAATCACACAAGTTATGTGCTTCTAAAATACAGCAATGGAACAGGCATAGGATGGATAGTCCCATTCTAAAAGGGATACATAGGAAGGAAGAAAGGGGTAACTATTAACAGTCCCAAGTCAGTTCAAAACCCTGTTGGGCAAACAACATAAATTAAGGCTTGAAAATAAACTTATTTGACTCCATGTCTTATGTTCTGAAAGAACTGGCCCAGCGTTTGGATTCCCACAACTCTGAGTGGCCTCACCCCCATGGCAGTTAGGCACAGCCCATGAGTTGCACACCAGTGGCCCCACAAATCAAGGAGATGACCCTGGGCCCATAGCTCCACCAGACATTGCCCTAGTTGGGGCTTTTTGAGGTGGTTCTGTGTCCAAGCACCACTGTAAATTGCCCTAGTTGGGTTCTCTGCAGTGACCCCACCCCTACAGCAGTTCTCTGCCTGGGCCTGAGGCCCTCTGGGGTGGCTAAAAAGCTAAGTCATAAAAACTCCATAATGTGAGGTCTCAAAATGCTTAGTGTGCAAAAATCGTCCAAGAGGACAATGAATGTGATGTAGTTAGAAACACAAACAATGAAAAGTGATGCCACATGACCTCACTATTTTGTGAAATCTGAAAAAGTTGAATTCGACTTGATCAAGTCGGCTTCATCCCTGGAATGAATGCAAGGCTGGTTCAACATACGCAAATCTATAAATGTGATCCATCACATAAACAAAACTAAAGACAAAAACCACATGATTATCTCAATAGATGCAGAGAAGGCCTTTGACAAAATTTAACAGCCTTTATGCTAAAAACTCTCAATAAACTAGGTATAGATGGAACTTATCTCAAAACAATAAAAGCGATTTACGACAAATCTACAGCCAATATCATACTGAATGGTCAAAAACTAGAAGCATTCTTTTTGAAAACTGGCACAAGACAAGGATGCCCTCTCTCACCACTTCTATTCAACATAGTAATGAAAGTTCTGGCCAGGACAATCAGGCAAGAAAAAGAAATAAAGGGTATTCGATTTGGAAAACAGGAAGTCAAATTGTCTCTATCTGAAGACGACATGATGGTATATTTAGAAGACCTCATGATCTCCGCCCCAAATCTCCTTAAGCTGATAACCAACTTCAGCAAAGTCTTAGGAGAAAAAAATCAATGTGCAAAAATCACAAGCAAATCTATACACCAATAACAGACAGAGAGCCAAATCATGAGTGAACTCCCATTCACAATTGCTACAAAGAGAATAAAACACCTAGGAATACAACTAACAAGGGATGTGAAGGACGTCTTCAAGGAGAACTACAAACCACTGCTCAAGGAAAGAAGAGAGGACACAAACAGATGGAAAAACATTCCTTGCTCATGGTTAAGAAGAATCAATATCGTGAAAATGGCCATACTGCCCAAAGTAATTTATAGATTCAGTGCTATCCCCATCAATCTACCATTGGCTATCTTCACAGAATTGGAAAAAACACCTTAAACTTTATATGGAACAAAAAGAGATCCCTCATAGCCAAGACAATCCTAAGCAAAAAGAACAAAGCTGGAGGCATCAAGCTACCTGACTTCAAACTATATTTCAAAGCTACAGTAATCAAAACAGCATGGTACTGGTGCCAAAACAGAGATATAGACCAATGGAACAGAACATAGGCCTCAGAAGTAACGCCACACATCTACAACCATCAGATCTTTTGACGAATCTGACAAAATCAAGCAATGGGGAAAGGATTCACTGTTTAATAAATGATGTTGGGAAAACTGGCTAGCCAGATACAGAAAGCTGAGACTGGATCCCTTCCTTACACCTTATACAAAAATTGACTCCAGATAGAATGAAGATTTAAACATAAGACCTAACATCATGAAAACCCTAGAAGAAAACCTAGGCGATACCATTTAGAGCATAGGCATAGGCAAGGACTTCATGACCAAAAGCAATGGCAACAAAAGCCAAAATAGACAAATGAGATCTAATTAAACTTAAGAGCTTCTGCACAGCAAAAGAAACTATCATTAGAGTGAACCGGAAACCAACAGAATGGGAAAAAATCTTTGCAATCTACCCATCTGACAAAGGGCTAATAACCAGAATCTACAAAGAACTTAAACAAATTTATAAGAAAAAAACAAATAACCCTATCAAACAGTGGTCAAAGAATATGAACAGATGCTTCTCCAAAGAAGACATTTATTTGGAAAAAAAACTCATCATCACAGATCATTAGAGAAATGCAAATCAAAACCACAATGAGATACCATCTCACAACAGTTAGAATGGTGATCATGAAAAAATCAGAAGACAAGAGATGCTGGAGAGGATGTGGAGAAATAGAAACACTTTTACACTGTTGGTGGGATTGTAAATTAGTTCAACCATTGTGGAGTAGTGTGGAGATTCCTCAAGGATCTAGAACTAGAAATACCATTTGCCCCAGCAATCCCATTACTGCGTATATACCCCAAAAATTATAAAACTGTGATTTATAAAGACACATGCACACATATGTTTATTGCAGCACTGTTTACAATTATTGTGGCACTGTTTACAATAGCAAAGACTTGGATCCAACCCAAATGCCCACCAGTGATAGACTGGATAAAGAAAACATGGCACATATACACCGTGGAATACTATGCAGCCATAAAAAAAGGATGAGTTCATGTCTTTTGCAGGAACATGGATGTACCTGGAAACCATCATCCTCAGCAAAATGACACAAGAACAGACAACCAAACTTCGCATGTTCTCACTCATAAGTGGTTGTTGAACAATGAGAACACATGGACACAGGGAGGGGAATATCACGCACTGGGGCCTATCGGGGGGTAGGGCGGGTATGGGAGGGACGGCAGGGTAGGTGGGGGATGGGGAAGGGCTGACACTAGGATGAATACCTGATGTAGATGCCGGGGGATGGATACAGCAAACCACCTGGGCATGTGTATACCTATGTAACAAACCTGCACATTCTGCACATGTATCCCAGAACTTAAAGTATAATAATAAAAAAACAGTTGATTTCACAAAAGTAGCAAGTAGCGAGTGGTTACTAGATGCAGGAAGTAGGAAGCAGATGGAGGAAGGGGAGATGTTGGTCAACAGGTAGAAAGCTGCAGCTAGCTGGAGGAAGAAATTCTGGTGTTCTCTTGCAGAACAAGTGACTATATTTGATAAAAATATCCTGTACATTTATAGCTAAAACAGATCATTTTAAATATTCTCGCTGTAAAGAAGACACAAATATTTGAGGTTATGGATATGTGAATTCCTCTGATTTGATCATTTATAAATGCATGCATGTATCAAAATACCAATTTGTACCCCATAAATACATGCAATTATTATTTGTCAATTGAAAGTAAAATAAAACTTAAAAAAATAAAAATCTACAATTGTTTATTTCCTGGAGGCTTTGCTGATATGGACACAAACAGATGGTTTGACTCTAGAGAAGCCCTTTTTGGGGAGACAGAAACAATAGACCTATCGGTGGCTAGAATTGACAAAATTAGAGACTTGAGGGGCTTTATACTCCCAGCAGGCCTCTCCTTTAAGGCATTTGCCACATTCGGAAGCTGTTCGTGGTGGGAGGCTATAGACCTCAAACAAACAAGCAAACAAACCAAAAAACAAAAAACCAACTACTCAGCTCTAAGGCCACACCATAATTACATAAGTCATAAGTTCTAGAGTCAACGAGTTGGACTAACCTCAAATGGGCAGTTTTCAGAGTCTCTCCTGACCAGTAGTTGACCAAGAGATGTCTGACTTTGCTGAGAAGCAAAGCCAAAAGGCCAGGTTTCTGGGTGCTGAGGAACTGAAGACGTCGTGATTTCAAATAAACCCTTAAAATCCATGTTCTTGGAGACAGGAACTCACCAGAGATAGACAAAGTTTTAATGAAACTTTAACCTAGCCTTGATCCAGCTAAGTTCATAACTAATAAGATGATGAGCCTCTCTACTCTTCAATTAGCAAAGTGCTGATTCTCTCTTGTAGACATTATCATCTGAAGCTTCTTTTTTTACAAAAATAAACCATGTCTAGCACACAACTAAAATGTAATAAATATATTAAAAGTATCAACTTTATATTGTCACAATAATGCTATGTACCAAAAAAATATTTACTCAGTTCTAAGGCCATGCAATAATTACATAAGTCATGAGTCTGTAGGGTCAATGAGTTGGACTAACCTCAAATGGGCAGTTTTCAGAGTCTCCCCTGACTGGCAGTTGACGAGAGACGTCTGACTTGGCTGGAGTAAACTGGTGGCTTTGGCTGTGTTCCTTGTGCCTTATTCCCCAGCAAGCTCATGTGTCCCTATTTTTGGGTCAAGGACAGAGGAGCAAAAGGGCAAGAAGAAACATACAGGCACTTTTTCAAGCCTCTGCTTGTGCAATTTTGCTAACATGTCCAAAGACAGCCCTGTGGCTACTTGTAGATTGAAATGGCAGAACACTCTGTCCAGTGCAAGGACACTGGGAATTTAAAAGGTGAAGTGTGAGGATAGAGGAAGGGCTACAACTCAGGGTCATGAGTACAACAAATCCACTGCATCAAGAATAAGATGGCATAAACCATAAATAACAGGGAAGAACACGGAGCAACTTGTGATCCAACTACTGTGTGTTAATCGACAATGAATATAAAGTAACTGTTAGGTACATTCTACAGAAGAAGTAATGTAAAAATGTATAAAAATTCAGAGGATTTTCAACAAAGAAACAGAACTTACTAAAAGTAATTGAAAGGATAATATAAACTAAAAAATAAAAGATATAATATTAAGAACTCCTACGAAAAAATGCTCATTATCACTGGTCATGAGAGACACGGAAATCAAAACCACACTGAGCTATCATCTCACACCAGTTAGAATGGCGATCATTAAAAAATCTGGAGACAACAGATGCTGGAGAGGATGTGGAGAAATAGGAACACTCTTACACTGTTGGTGGGAGTGTAAATTAGTTCAACCATTGTGGAAGACAGTGTGGCGATTCCTCAAGGACCTAGAAATAGAAATTCCATTTGACCCAGCAATCCCACTACTGGGTATATACCCAAAGAACTATAAATCGTTCTACTATAAAGACATATGCACACGTATGTTCATTGTAGCCCTGTGTACAATAGCAAAGACCTGGAACCAACCCAAATACCCATCAATGATAGACTGGACAAAGAAAATGTGGTACATGCACACTGTGGAATACTACGCAACCATAAAAAACGATGAGTTCGTGTCCTTTGTAGGGACTTTGATGAATCTGGAAACCATCATTCTCAGCAAACTGCCACAAGAACAGAAAGCCAAACACCGTATGTTCTCACTCATAGGTGAGTGTTGAACAACAAGAACACGTAGACTCAGGGAGAGGAGCATCACACACAGGGGACAGTTGGGGGGGTAGGGGAGAGACAGTGGGGGGTGGGGAGGGAGGGGAGGGTGGGGAGGAATAACATGGGGAGAAATGCCAGATAAAGTATACATCCAAAGTAAGATAAATAAATTAAAAAAAAAATAGAACTCCTTAAGACCATGGGGACATGAGAAAGATAGCAAAATAGGAGGTCACTCTGTCATTGCCCACATGACAACAAGAATTCTACACCCAACCACAAACAAAAATCTCTTTGTGGGAACCTTGGAATTCAGGAAAGAGGTTGTGAAATCCTAGAGTAGCTCAAAACCTAGGAGTGTCATTTTGAGAGTGCAGACCTGTACCCACATGGCAGATGCATTCACCACCCTCCAAGGTTTAGATCCAGGAATGTCTCTGTTCTTTAAAGGGTTTGGCTCCAGCCCTATCGGCCTTGACCCTGCTACTGAGGCTATCTACCAATGGGCTTAGGAGGAATCATGCACACTAGTGTCTGGGCAGACAGCCCTGCCAACATGGGTCTCAGCATTGAACCCAAAAGATATCCTGTAACTCAGCTCCAACACCCCCTCAGCTGTGCTCCTAGCTTAGTACTGCTTGGAAATCTTGGGAGATGCACCTGGATGGGCTTGCCAGCCTTTGTCCCGTAACAGTTCCCAAATGGGTTCTGAATCTCTGCTCCAGCCCCATCTCAGCTGTGGTCTGGGAACAATTCTCTCTGACTAGGGAACTGGCTGAGAGTATCACCCGCCCATGCCACCAGGTCAGGCTTGCCAACATCAATCTTACAGCATATTGTAAATTAGCCCTGAAGCTTGAGTTAATTAGCCCCTCCCAGCTGTGGTCTGGAAGCAGTTCATGCCCAACCAGGATTCCATTGGGAGACATGCCCATATGAGTTTCCATGGTAGGCTTGCCAAACTTTGTCCCAAAATGGATCCTCAAATGGCCCTGGATCTTATTCCTCTTTTCTGTAAGATTGAGACCAGTTCTGTTTGCCTGCAGACCCAGAGGGAGACACATCCAGCAGTGCCCCTATAGGTAATGCCTGGACTTTGGTCCCGTTATGGATTTTAAATAATTGTTAAAAATTGGCTCCAGTCTTTCTCAGCTAATCTAAAAGCAGGATTGCTAACCCAGGAACCAACCAGGAGACATGCCTATGTATAATCCTGCAGACCGGCTTGGAGTGCTCAGTCTCAGCTGTGGGCCCTGAAACAACCTTGTATGTTAATTCCATCCATCTCAGTCATTGAGCAGGGCGGTAAAACCAGCCCAGGGCAGATCATCCAACCGGTGATCCAAAAGGAGCTCTCTCAGAGACTCAGTATAAGCCACACTCATCAGCATACTAAGTAAATTCTGAAGCAGAACATCATCTCAGCACCAGCTAGCTCCACATACCAAGATCTTAGAGATGGTCCTCCAGTTCACCCATGGACCAGATAGAACCCATACCCATGAAAACCCCTGGAAAGAGGCCTGTTGATTACGGTGTCTACTGCAGACCCAACATCAGCCACATGACCTGGAGGCAATCCCATTCTACTGCCTACCGCGGTCCCGGGGGCAATCTCCTTAACCCAAAGACCTAATAGGAATGGATTTTAACTTGGCAAATCCAGTCTATAAAGCCTGAGAAATGAGTTCACTCCTTGCGATGTGCAGACATCAATGTAAAGCTACGTAGATAGCAAATCATCACACAAACAGTATACCACCAAAGGAAACTAATAAAACTGCAATAATTGACTCCAAAGAAATAAACATGTGTAGATTGTCTGAAAAATAATTCAAAATAATTATCCTAAAGAAGCTCAATGAGAGACAAGAAAATACACATAGACAATGAAATAAAATTATAAAAATATTAAATGACCAAAAAAGACGTGTAATATGAAAATACAAACCATAAAAAAACTCAAGCCCTAGAGCAGATGAATATTATGACAGAACTGAAAACTCAGTTCTAACAGTGGACTTGATTACGCAGAAGAAAGAATTAGTGAACCCAAAAGTAGGTCACTTGAAATTAACCAATTAGAGCAATAAAAACAATTGAAAAAGAGTGAAGAAAGCATAGGAACCTATGGGACACCACCAAACATATGAATATAGTTATCCCTTGGTAATCACAGGAAATTGATTCCAGAACCCCTCACGAATATCAAAATCTGCTAATACACAAGTCCCATATATAAAATGACACAGTATTTGCATATAACTTATGCATACCCTCACAATATGCTTTAAATAATCTCTCCATTACTTATAGTACTTAATACAATGTAAAAGTTATACAAATAGTTATCACACTGCATTGTTTTCTAGTATTATTTTTATAGTTGTATTGTTATTTTTCTTGTTTTTTAAAAAATTTTCTATCAGTGGCAGGTTGAATCCACGGATACAGAACAAGAAAAAGTGAAAGACCATTTGTATACAAACTACTGGAATATCATAAAGAGAAAAAAGATACAGAGAGTTAGAAAGTTTATTTAAAGAAATACTGTCTGAAAACTTCCCAAATCTTGGAAGGGATGTGGATATACAGTTTCAGGGTGCTCAAAGCTTTCCTAGTAAGATCAATTTTTTTTTTATAAAGGAATAGTTTCAGACACATTATAATCAAATTGATCACTTGAGGCTAGGAGTTTGAGATCAGCCTGAGCAACACAGTAAGGGCTCATTTCTAAAAAAAAAAAAAAAAAAAAATAGCCAGGTGAGGTGGCATGCAGATGTAATCCTAGCTACTTGGGAGGCTGAGGTGTATGTGTGTATATGTATATACAAAATATACATAAACAGAGCCCTGGAATCAGAAAAAAGGATATATTGGATAAAGAATAAATGTTCATGAAAGTATATGGTAAATAATTTGCTAGCTTGAAAAAAGAGCAAAGAAAACAAGGAAATTATAAACATGGGATACACTTGATGAGACCATGGTTTCAATTTTTGGCTTTTTAGGTGTCCTTGGAGCATAAAATGTGACCAGTTGAGAGACACATATATACAAATCAGAGAAAAAGAGTGCATTTCATTGTTCATTACAGCTCAACGCAGGGAAATGATCCATTTGATAAAAATTCTATCTTGCAGTCCACCATTCATTTTATTGTGTGCCCTAACTTTTTTTAAAAAAGTGATTAATTTGACTTAGAAGAAATATTGGAAGTACATAAGGAAGATTAGAGAATGGGTTTTAAAAGGCATCTGCCAAGAGTGGGACTTATACAAAAATTTATGGCCGTGAAGTAAGTTTTATAGGTTTGCTAAGGATAAGTCAGAAACACAGCTGATCACACATTCCTGTGTCAACACGAGACAAGCAAATAAATTACTGAGGGGAAGCATCACAATTCCTGATCCAAAATTCAAAAATTATCTCCAGGGCTTTTCTTACACATAAAGAATGAGATCGGGCCAGAACTACGTTGCAATAGCTTCCATTTGAAATTTACTAAAAAACATTCTGTGCGGTGAAGAAGAAACACTGGGTTAGGACTGGCTCATCTAAGCCAGTGATTTGCAAGTGAGGGTGATTTTGACCCCATTTGACAATGTTTAAAAATATTTTTATTGTCACAAATGAGGGCAGGGAAGATACTAGTATCTAGCAGGTAGAGACCAGAAATTCTCCTAAACATCCCACAATGCACAGGACAGTCTCTGTATTGTCTGTTCTCATGCTGCTAATAAAGTCATACCTTAGACTGGGTAATCTATAAAGAAAAGAGGTTCAATTGACTCACAGTTCCACATGACGGGGGAGGCCTCACAGTCATGACAGAAGAGGAAGGGATATCTTACACGATCCCAGACCAAAGAGAATGAGCCAAGCGAATGGGAAACCCCTTATAAAACCATCAGATGTGGTGAGACTTATTCACTGCCAGGAGAACAGTATGGGGGAAACCACCCTGCGATTCAATTATCTCCCACAGCACATGGGAATTATGGGAGCTACAATTCAAGATGAGATTTCGGTGGGAATAGAGACAAACTGTATCAGTCTCCCACGATAAATAATGATCCAAGCTCCGACATCAGCAGTGCCAACACTGAGAAAACCCAGATCTAAGCCCTTTTTCCACCTTCTCTCTTTGCTGCCTCCTACCATTTGATACACTTATTTCTCTCACATAGCCCCACACATATAAATGTGTTAATGTAGGCTTTATGTGAGAAGGAGAGGATGCGCCCATCTGTATCGGTCTGTGAAGGTATGTTTTGAGATGTTATTGTGGAAGGATAAAATTTAGTTTATTTCATCACTTAGTCACACAGGAAATGAGTTTATTTCTTAACATCTGGATTATTCATGGAATTTACACGAATCCTGTCTCCCAGGGCCAAAGATCACTAAAGTATCTGTCATTTCCCTCATTTGCTTGCTTTGAATCTTGGCAGGCCGTTGCTTCATTCATAAATAATAAATATGTTGCTATTGGTCAGTATATTCATTCAAGCCAAGGAGAAAAGGAAGATATCATTGTCCCAATGAGAACGATTTCACGCTGGAAACTGTCATTTGCATTCCCTTCCGAGGGCAGATGCCTCCTCACTAATTTAGTTACCTGTAATTTGACAAACACATTTTTCACAAATGGTAGCTGTAAAGATGTCTTTAGAAATCTGTGCATCCATGTGAAAACTGTCACCTCGCTCTTAAACATATCTTCATCTGAGAGAAGAAAATGCTTCTAAAATTACAAAGCTTTCTGTCAGTTGGGAAGTAAGGCGCAAAGCAGAAGCTCTTAATTATTCTGACTGTTATCCCCTCAACCGATTCATTTTCCTAAAGCAGGAACTCAGCTCTGCCTTGGCTTTGGCTTTACAGCTGGCAACCTCCCTGACCTGGGGCTCCTTGCCTGCCCTGAGGATCCCCAGCTTTTGTGGAGACTGCAGACAGTGCCGGAGGTATTGCAGAGCCAGCCTTCTCTGCATCCTCACCAAGACCTGTCAATTTCCAGTTCCGGGCTGCACCCATCCCCAGAGAGGGCCACTCTGCCTGCAGGCTTCCCTTTGGCATGCAAATCATGGTGACATCAGAGAGAGAGAGAGCGCTGAACCCCACGGAGAGTTTTTCACTTGGATTTTTTCCCCATGGAAGGAGAGAATCTATGGTGCTATTTTTATCTTGAGAAGCTTCTAGGTTGAAAATGAATGCAGGAAGGATTTAGGTTACAACATATAAAATCTTCTTTTTCTCTCTTTTGCTTTATGGGAGTAAAGAATGGCCTTTTCCGAAGAGCTGTGTAGGAAAGGTTGACTTGTCCTAAAAAAGCCTCACCAATGACCGGGCTTCCATTCTCCCGGGATATCTTCCCGTGCTAGAAATGCATTCTACCGCTTCATCAACCAGTATTTATTGAGAGCTTTTCTAAGTGTAAGTATCCTGACACGGCTCCTGCTGTCAGTGAGTTTTGATTCAGGAAGGAGGATGAGAACGAACGCTATGAGAAAATAAGTAAGCAATGCAAGAAAATGTGTAACAAAGTGTTCAGTTGAAAAGCGGAGCTTAAAAGGCTATAAGAAGCAGTGAAAAGAATGACTAAAGAAAACATCAAATTTCATTTATAAACGTCACAACTTCTTCGGATCAAGGAACTGATTTTAATCCTTTCTTAACCAAGAGAAAACGTGACATTTACCTTTCTTCTAAATAATAACAAACATTCAGGTGAAAATTCAGGGAGAATAATTCAGCATCAGCTAGTTTTAGCCACACATCTCGCTTTTGGCAGGCCCACAAACGTCTACGTGTATGGGGCTAGGAGTGTGGTGTGCGTTAGTGGCCAGAGTTGGCAAGGGGCCATCAGGAGGGATGACCATCGTGGTAATCCGTAAATCCCATGCCCATCCCAGGGAGGCCCTGGGCATGCAAAGCCAATGTATCAGATGCTAGGAAAATCCTAAAAACAGTTATTTTTAATGTAATACATCCCAATTATTAACAGCCACAAAGAAATTTATCTTTAAAATGTAGTATGGGCCAAGTGAAGTATATCTGGAGGCTGAAAGAGGGCAGGAATTTTTCAAGCACAAATTATTTCCAAAAGACAGCCATTCTCATGCATATTGAGTGGGGTGTGGCACTGCAGGTGGTGGGAAGAGGTTGGAGGGAAGGCGCAAGGCAGGAGCAGATTGTAGCAGACAGTGCAGGATGTGGAGGAAAGTTGTTCTTCATCCCAGCAGAACGAAGGACTTTAAACAGGGACATGATGTGATCTTGCATTTTCAGGAGATTTCTTTCCTGGCTGGTCTGAAACACAGATTGAAATGGATAAAACTGTTGTTGGGGAGATCAGTTAGAAATATATATGTGTCATATACATATACACACACATATATATACACATACACAAATATACACAAATATATATTATATGAGTAGGTACTAAGTCTACACAGATTGATATAGAGAAATCTACACCGATTTATTCATAAGGTCCATATCTGTACCTGTCTATCCACCGATCTATCTCATCTATTCATCTATCATTTCCTCTGGCAATAGCATTATAAACTACAAAGCTAAAACATCTTTTGCCCTTGACAAATTAGGAGAAGATCAGAACCGAAAATGTCGTATTTCTTTTCAATAACTATGTTTCTGATGACAAATGAATTCACTATAGAAAATTTAGAACGTTCAGAAAAGCGTAGTGAAAAAAATCGCAATGAGTGATCGTACCACCTTCATCAATATCACGTGTTTAAAGCCTGCATCTAAGAACAGGAACACGGCGGGGAGCTGGCGGGGACTGTGCTTACAGATTGGCTTGTGGTCTCTGTGGGACAAACTTTAGGACACTCCGGAAAACAGTAGTGGGGACAGGGACATTTTAACAGAGCTAAATCTCATGGCCATCTGTCCTTATCTATTTGTGCTGCTCTAACGGATACATGAGACTGGGTCATTTACAGTGAACAGAAATTTATTTCCTCACAGATCTGGAGGCTGGCAGATTTAGGATCAAAGTGGCAGCAGGTTCGGTGTCTGATGAGGGCTGTTCTCTCTGCTTCCAAGATGGCACCTTGCTTCTGTCGCATCCACCTGTGACAGAAAGGGGGCAGGTTGTGCCCTCACATGGCAGAAGGAAAAAGAAGGAGACAGAGCTGACACCTGTGTGAAGCTTCTTTCATGTGGGCCTCAATACCGCTCATGAGGGAGGAGCCCTCATCGCCCAAGCACTTGCTAAAGACCCCACCTCTTAATACCATTGCATAGGGGATGAAGTTTCAACATGAATTTTCGAGGAATACAAATGTTCAAGCCATAGCATCATTCTACAGCTTGGAGGTTGGTGCTGCAATTATTCAATTATAATCAAATAAGAGCAAACTATTCACAGGCTGCTGAGCTATGGCACGTATAGTTTATAAAAACAACCACGATTATTTCTTTCGGATTTAGTACTTCAAAATCTAGAATTATTTTGTCAAAGGATATGTCCATGTTAAGGCTTCTGTTAAATACATTGTAATTCCTCTCATTTCCCTGAATCCTCACCAAAATTCATAGTGTGTGTGGCAGATTGCATTTCCAAAATGGCTGCAAAATGTCCCCACATTCCTTTTACCACGTGACTTTGACACTCCTCCCCTAAAGAAGTCAGAGCTATCTTCCTTCCTCCTGATATTAGGGGGACTCATGACTAGCAAAAGCAATGCAGGCTGGTTTTCAAGGCCAGGGTGTAAACAGAGAGAGTTTCTATTTGACTTTTCTTGGGACACTTGGTTTCGAAAAACAGCCACCAAGTTGTGAGAAAACCAAACAGTCACATGGAGAAGCCGTATGTAGGGGTTCAGTTGACAGCCCAATCTGAAATGCCAGAAAACAAGCATTCGCTAGCAACCAACAGACCTGCCAGTGAACGAGTCTTCCCAGCTGAGCACCTGGACCCTGCGGAGCAGAGAGAAGCTGTCCCTGCTGTGCCTTTTCTGAATAGCTGACCCACAGAATCCATGAGCATGATGGTAAAATGATCCATCCTTTACACCACTAAAATTGGGGCACATTTTACACATAGGGAAAACGTTGGGTGTGTATGTATGCGTTTTAAATTCTCAACAGTTTGAAAGATAAAACATGATGGCTCATTGCTGTGTAAATTGCATTTTCTCAGTTTTCTACTAAGCAAGTTTTCTATCTTCTACACTTCACCTTCTTCCTTCCTTCCTTCCTTCCTTCTGTCCTTCTTTCTCTTTCTTTCTTTCCTTCTTTCTTTCTTTCTTTTTCCTTCTTTCTTTCCTTCTCTTTCTTTATTTTTCTTTCTTTCCTTCTTTCTTTTCTTTCTTTCCTTCTCTTTCTTTCCTTTCCTTTCCTTTTCTTTCTCTTTCTTCCTTTCCTTCTTTCTTTCTTGCTCTTCTTTCTTTTTCTTTCTTTCCTTCCTTCTTTCTTTCCTTCTTTCTTTTTCCTTCTTTTTCTTTTTCCTTCTTTCCTTCTTTCTTTCTCTTTCTTTCTTTCCTTCTGTTTCTTTCTTTTCTTCTCTTTCTTTCCTTTCCTTTTCTTTCTTTCTTTGTTTCTTCCTTCTTTCTTTCTCTTCCTTTTTTCTTTCTTTTTTCCTTCTTTTTCTTTCTCTTTCTTTCTTTCCTTCTTTCTTTCTTTCCTTCTCTTTCTTTCTCTCCTTCTCTTTCTTTCTCTTTCTTTCTTTCTTTCCTTCTCTCTCCTTTTCCTTTTTTCCTTCCTTCTTTCCTTTCCATTTTTATTACTTTTAAGAATCACTTCCTCACTAATAACCATAATTTTGGAAAAAGATTATTACATTCTCCATCCTCAGTGATTCACTAATGACATGTATGCACTTTTATTAACAATATCATCAGTAGAATTGTACATTACAAGAGGGAGGATAATACCAGCAACCCAAATACACAAATCAGATTTGTCCTGTATATCTCATCTTCCTCCAAGTTGAATGATGTCAGGAAATTTCCTTATGACTCTCTACACTTTCTGAGTCTGCCCAAAGAAGCCACAGTAGAGGGCACGTTCTCCATCATCTAGCATCTTGCTATCCCATGTGCAGGTGTGGAGCTTGCTGTAAGGTGACAGACCGTATTCTCTCACTATGTGATAATATTATCTCAGTATTTAAGACAGTAGAGGCTCGGCTTTGCAGTTGATCTTAGTCTTACAACAAATGGTATGCTACTGCAATTTACCTCTCAGATAATACAGAGAAAAGTGATAAGGTGAGAGATGCAGGATTTGAGTCTTACTGATTCCTGAATACAGGGAGAAAACTAAAATTCTGTATAAGATCTGATATGTGTTCTATATAGCACCATGGATCTACAAAGGCGTACAGAGTCCAGGAGGAAGTCAGGCATGAAGCAAAGGTATATATTGCACCTCCTGGTCATTCCTCACTGGCCCAGGCAAGGTTTTGTGTTTGCTACAGTGATTTTCATGACAAAATATATGCATCTTCATCTAAACATTCTCTAGATATGGCTTATTATTTGGATGGCCATATAAGAACGTTTCTATACGTAAGCATCTGAATCTGCTGAGGCTGATCCCGGCCCCTGATCACCACGTAAGGGATCCTTCTTGACTGCCTATTTTCTTCCTATGAGCTCCAAGAAGAAAGATACCTGGTCTGATTGTTCACTGCTGTATCCCCAGAACCTGGGATGATGTCTCTATATAATAAATACATATTTATTTGAATGAATAAGTGTTATTCTAGATTATTCCAAAACTGTTCAGCATACACAGAGCCTATTCCAGTAGAAAAGACAAATAATAGATACAAGAAAAAACAAAGTGTTTTCTAAACTATTTAGATCTATTATTTGCTATGTAGTCCATGGCCTCAAATGTTTGAAATTCCTTCTTCATCTTTATTTCCAGTGCCATTATTTTGAACACTTCCAAATCCCAGAAATATCACCACAAAACATTTTAACACAGGTTTGTCAGATTTTGTTAGGGAATTAGGGAATCTTTTTTTATTCTTTGGTATGCTTAAAAGATTCACATTGAAAGATCTTCCAGCTTCTTCCTGGGATGAACAAGTTAAGAAAACCCCATTTTCTCTCTAAGTAATACTCTCAACAGAAAATGAGGAAAAGATCTGAAAATTAATGATTATCCTACATGTTAATCCCCACATGTTATAAAATATGTGTACATAAGTATGTGCTGATCCTCTCAGCAAACTGATGTTTAACCCTGTCAACAAGAAGCTACTACAGATTTTTGAGCTGTTTAAAAAGCAAGAACAAACATACTTGATTTCTCAAGTGGCCTGTTGACCTTTATCCAAACCTACCTACCTACCTTCCTTCTTTCCTTCCTTCCTTCCTTCCTTCCCTCCATCCTCCCTCCCTCCCCCTCTCCCTCCCTCTGTTACTTCCCCCTCCCCTTCCCTTCCCTCTCTTATTTCCCCTCCCCTCCCCTTCCCTCTCTTACTTCCCCTCCCCTCCTCCCCCTCCCTTCCCTTCCTGTTCTAAAGCTTTTTAATAAACTTTCACTTCTGCCCTGAAAGAAAAGTAAGGATATAGAATAGGAATTACAAAATTAAATATACAAGTAAATACTAATTTTAAATGTAAGAAGAAATCAACAGTTACAAATTTACAAAAGCTTACATATACAATCTAGAAAAGTAGCATGATTTGATTATTTACCTGAAACACACTTTCATAATACTATTTTCCCTAGTTGTTTGTTTGTATTTTCTTTTACTAAATACATTTGGTTACTATTTCTTATTCTTTTCTATAGCATTTTCTACGAGTTTGTATGTCTTAGTCTGTTTTGGCAGCTATAACCAAATATCTCAGACTGGGCAATTGATAGACTACAGAAATTTATTTCTCACAGTTCTGGAGGCTGAGAAGTCCAAGATCAAGGCACCAGCAAATCTGGTGTCTGATAAGAACCCACTTCCTCATAGACAGCTGTCTTCTCACTCTTTTTTTTTTTTTTTTTTTTTTTTTTTTTGAGATGGAGTTTCGCTCTTGTTACCCAGGTTGGAGTGCAATGGCGCTATCTCGGCTCACCGCAACCTCCGCCTCCTGGGTTCAAGCAATTCTCCTGCCTCAGCCTCCCGAGTAGCTGGGACCACAGGCACGCGCCACCACGCCCAGCTAATTTTTGTATTTTTAGTAGAGACGGGGTTTCACCATGTTGACCAGGATGGTCTCGATCTCTTGACCTCGTGATCCACCCGCCTCGGCCTCCCAAAGTGCTGGGATTACAGATGTGAGCCACTGTCTTCTCACTGTTAACCTCACAGGCAAAACTGAATAAACTCTCCCAGGTCTTTTTCATAAGGGCACTAATCCCATTCATGAAGGCTGAGTCCTCGTAATCTAATCACTTACCAAATATCCCACTTTCTAACACAGTCAAGTAAGTCTAACATCCAACAGGATGAAAAAAAAAAACAAAATTAAATATTAAGGCTTGAGAACAACTTTCTTTGACTTCACGTCCTGCCTTCCTGAATCACTGGGGCAGGGGATGGGACCCCAAGGATCGAGGCACTGATCTCATGTCTTTTCTAGGCAAAGCCCATGTGGCAGCAGTCAGGTTGGAATCTGGTGCCTGTAGTTCTCCCATGCTGGATCTCATTCCCATGGCTCTACAAGTCTGGGGTCATGGGGGTGTCCCTCTACCCACAATTTGACTAGGCACTGCCCCAGTGGGGGCTCCCTGCAGTGGCCCTGGACCTGCGGCAGTTCATTGCCTGAGCCCCAAGGCTCTCCATGGCATCCTTTGAAGTGTAGGTGGAGGTAGCCACGCCTCCACAGCTCAGGCATTCTGTGCACCTGTGATGGTCATCACGTGATGGTCACCACGTTTTACCACGTGATGGTCACCATGGTTTACCACCTATGTCCTCTGGAGGTGCAGCTCAAGCCACACTTGGGCCAATAAACACTGCATTGGATTTCAGAGTTGGGATCCTTGGAATCATTCTGGCCCCATGGCCCTGGCATTCTGGACCTCTGATGAGCGGGTCAGACCCAAAGATCTCCAATGGCCTTTGGGACCATCCTTTCATTGTCTTGATAAATGGCATCTGGCTTCCTTCTATCCATCCTAATCTTATAGTCAGACTTTCGCTTGGCCACACCCTAGTTGTTCTCTCCTGAACACGTTTTGTCATTTTTTTACAAAATTAGAATTCTCCAAATTTTTAGCTTCTACTTTCTTTTTGATTATAAATTTCATATTTAAATTATTTCTTCCTTCCTGTATTTTACAATAAGCAGTCAATAGAGACCATACCACACCCTGAACACTTGCCTTAGATGTTACTTTCACAAAATATCCAATTTCATCAGCCACAAGCCCTGCCTTTCCCAAAACAAAAGGACATGAATACAATTCAGCCATATTCTTTGGCACTTTGTAACAAGGATCACGATTCCTCCAATTTTCAATAATATGTTCCTCATTTCCATCTGAGACCTCATCAGAATGTTACTTATCAATCATATTTCTACAACATTCTCATTGCTACCACTTAAGTAGACTTTAAGACGATTGAGTCTTTCTCTACAGCTCTCCTTTTCTTTTGAGCCCTCACCAAATCCACTCGTAACGCTTTGCTCACAGTAATGTATGCTGGTTTTAGCACGCACCTGCAAACTCTTTCAGTCTCTGCTTATTACCCAGTTCCAAAGCTGCTTCCGTATTTTTAGGTATTTCTTAAAGAAGCATCCCGTTTCTTTACATCAATTTCTTAGTTTGTTCTAGCTACTGTAGCAACATATCTTAGACTGGGTAATTTACAAACAACAGAAATTTATTGCTCACAGTGCCGGAAGCCGGAAAGTCCAACATCAAGATGTCAGCAGACTCTGTCTGGGAAGAGCCCGCTCCTCATCGATGATGGCTTCCCCTTGTTCCCGAATGGTGGAGGAGCCCATCAGGGATCTTTTACAACGGCATCAATCCTATTCATGAAGTTGGAACCTTCAAAACCTAATTATCTCCCAAAGTACCGCTTCTTATTACTGTCGCATTGGGGATTAACTTACCAAATATGAAATTTGGGGAGACGAATCATTCAGACCATAGTAGTCTAGAAAAATAATTTATTCTTTTGGCATAGTTGACCAAAATATGTTTCTTATTTTGATTGTTAGAAAAATTATTTCAGCTTCGCAACTTACTAATGGTAATGTAAAATAAATATTTAGGATTGCTGTCAGATTTGCAAAAATTCTATCAAATTTATGTAATACACGAACTGTAAGGTTTGGAGGACATGCTTCTGTCTACATACATATTATACCTTTTCCTTCTGCCTATGATGTATTTTAGCGGTGTGTAGCATTGGACACTATGGTGTCTATTGCAATGGAATAGACACGTTGCATTGCATCCTGACCTCCGACTTTTCACCTCTGTGTCACAATGTCAAGTATATACCATATAAAAATGCACACTAAACCGCAATTTAAATGTATCTCCAGTTCAACTTTTTCTTAGCAGGTTTCCAAAATGTCCTGGCTCATTTCAGTGCAGCCTGACATGAAATGAAGTATGATAGAAAGGAAGATGGAATGAAAAGATGCAACTGACTTTACTAAGAGCAAATAAAATACTGTACTTGGAGGTGAGGGTGGAACTGGGAGAGAAGAAACCTCCTACTATATTGGAGTATTTATGTTCTAATTCTGACTCCACCATTTTCCTGTATAACATAAGGCAAGTGACTTAACTTCTCTGTGCCTTGGTTCACTACACACGTCTTCATAAGTTGTTGTGATAATTAAACAGTTATTAAGTGCTTAAAACAGTGTCTGGCACAGTAAAGTACTCAAAAAATGTTCTTTGTTTTCCTTGTGTGAAACACTGTATCTGTCTGCCAGGGACGGCAGAGTAGCCAATAGACTTTTCTATAAAATGTTTTATACTTTACTATGATTGTAAAGATGAAATAACAACTCAAAGGCCAAGTCTCTGAAAAATAAGAGGGGGTGACAGATATTACCCCTGTATTACTTGGCTGAAAATTTGTTGTTCCTGCTTCACTAGTCATATAAAGACTGGTATTTTAAAAATTAAGGACCAGATGTGGTGGTTCACGCCTGTAATCCCAGCACTTTGGAAGGCCGAGGTGGACGGAATGCCTGAGGTCAGGAGTTCAAGACCAGCTTCGCCAACATGGTGAAATCTTGTCTCTACTAAACACATACACACACACACACAAAATAGCAGGGCGTGGTGGCACGCACCTGTAATCCCAGGTACTTGGGAGGCTGAGGCCGGGGAATTGGTTCAACCAGGGAGTTGGAGGTTGCAGTGAGCCGAGATTGCGCCACTGCACTCCAGCATGGGTGACAGAGCCAGACTCCGTCTTAAAAAAAAAAAATGAAGGCAGAGGGATAAAGGCTGGGAACGGATGTAGATGCTAACCCCTCCAACACCCTGCTGTGGTGTGATTATTTGGGCTTACATTTCTCTTTTTATGTATTTTGTGTGTGTGCTGGCATTGACAGCCCCGTAAGGAAAAGGGTAAGAGAATCAGTTAAATTATGCATCAAGATAAAACTTACCCTAAATGTATCCAACATAAAAGAGTGAAATAAAAATGTTGATGAAAGAGTGACCCTCTAGCAATGCGGTGTTCATATGCAGTATTTAATTCTGCCTCTACATCTTGTTATTATAGACATATAGAACATGTGACTTTTAAACAATAGGGAAAAATAAATCAAGAAAGCTGGAAAAAGTCTTCAAATTTCTACTCATGAAATGGGACATAAGGGTCTGGTTTATTTTTTCCACTTCGCTCTTAAAGACCAGGCCCCTAAAGTTTCTTCTTCTTTTTTCTTTTTTAATTAATACAAGAAGGAGTATGGAACAGATAAGGAAAAATAAAGGGGTGGCGGCGGCTTTCACCACGAATATTACCGCTGTTCATTTTGGGGGAAAAGAGTCAGAAAAGAAAACTTACAAATTCAATGCTCACTCGACTTCATGGCCAATAAAACTTTTGCAAATGGCATAAAATTATTCAAGGGCCATTTGAATTGCAGGGCTCCAAGCCGAGCAGCCTGGCTGTTTTCACATGTGCTGATACTTTGAACTTTTCCTTGCCTATATTTATTCAACAGATGGCAAGGCTTGTGATAGGATCAAACAGCCTTCTGACAAGAGAGAAGCTCACTTTGTGCAGGGAACCTGTCAGGTAGCCCTCTCCACTGCTAAACAAATAGATGGGCTGATGCGGTTCCCAAGGGAAGGAACTCAGGCAAGCCACAGAGGGCGAAAAGAGCCACCCGGAGAAGGAGAAGCAACTGAACTCTGAAAGACTTACTTACAGAAAGGGGCATAAGGAACCAAGGCTAAGACTCCAAAATCGCAATTAAAATTGCCTTGCGATCATGTGCGTTTTATAGTAAAGAACACTTTATGTCTAGAATACAAGTCAGTAAATCACAAAAAAATACACCTTGAATCTTTCTTTTAAATAAAAACACATTTATGAAATGATATCTTTCATTGCCTTTTATCAATTCTCCCTTGAAAAAGCGACAAGCCTGTGAGTTTCAAATTAGCTAGGAAACTATGGGAAACACTGGAGGTGGCTGGAATTTTGCAGGTAACCTTGGAATGTTATTTTCCTTATTCAGCAAAGCCATTTTTCTGTGAACTCAGATTAAATAGAAAAAAAAGTGAATCTATTAAGACAAATGCCTTATTCTTAAATAGAAAAAAAAGTGAATCTATTAAGACAAATGCCTTATTCTTAAAAGATGGAAGTATTTTGAGTGGGCTCTCACTTATCTTAAATACGATGGAGTACTATTATAGTTCTCTTTCCCTTTGTATGATTAGAACTAAACGTATTAACTCAAGGTTAAGGTACAATATTTCATGTATACACAGTAGTATAATTTTAAAGAAAATAGAGGCAGCCCCTTGTCTCATTTGTTGCAGAATTAATGTGTCAGATGTCAAACACCTATAATGACCTAAGAAGAGAACTGGGCTTGGAAATAAAGTGGAAAAGTGAACTGAGTTAGAATTATTCCTTATTAATATCTAATGTTATTCTCTAAATCTTCAAAAAATGTGTTGAAGGCCAGGCACAGTGGCTCACGCCTGTAATCCCAGCACTTTGGGAGGCCAAGATGGGCAGATCACAACGTCAAGAGATCAAGACCGTCCTGCCCAACATAGTGAAATCCCATCTCTACTAAAAATACAAAAAATTAGCTGGGTGTGGTGTCACATGCCTGTAGTCCCAGCTGCTTGGGAGGCTGAGGCAGGAGAATTGCTTGAATGCAGGAGGCGGAGGTTACAGTGAGCCGAGATTGCACCACTGCACTCCAGCCTGGAGCCTGGAGACAGAGCAAGACTCTGTCTCAAAAAAAAAAAAAAAAAAATGTGTTGAAGAATAAGCAAACTATTTAATGTAGAGCCTGCAAATCCCAAGGAACTGGTTACTTGTAACGTTATATGAGCAGACACTAAGTAGAAGTGTATATGGATGTCAAGGATAGAGCCCTCTTGAAATATATTAACACGCAGAATCTATATTTGAGGTTTCTCCTACTCTTGAATCTGAGGCAGTCATTCTGCAGTATTCCACTCAGATCCTCTCTGTGGGACTAAGGGACTCACCCCAGCTCCTGCAGCCACCACCTGCTTCTCCCACAAGGAAATTGTCCTTAGCCATTGGGAATTGCCTTGCCCAGTGTATGAGGTGCACTGGGTCACAGCAGCATTCACACTGCAGGTGAGCTGCTCCCCGGCCCTTCCTGCTGCCCTCACTTCCTTACAGGTGCATCTCCCAAAAGCGAGAAAACCCACCTTTCAAGGATGATGGGCTTCCAATTCTTGAGAAGCAGCGTAAGAAGGCTTTGAACTTGCGGCAAGATAACACAAAGTTCTTTGATTATGGAAACTTGATGAGAGCAGTTGTACTGCTGTTGTTATTTTGTTTGATTGTTTACTCCCATAACTCCCGTACCTAGAGCAGCGTTTGCCGCTTGATAGGATTCTTTAGGTATCACGGAAATAAATGAATGAACACATTTTAAATGTAACTTTTTTTGAGTTCTAGATTATTTTCTGCTAAGAGAGCAGAGACTTCAAAAAGTGGTTGTTGGAAAAGGAGGTGACAGTAAGCATGGAGTCCTGTTGCTTGCTTATGATGTCAGAGATCTTGCTACAATCGGATTGGAAGCTTGCTTATTTTGCTAAGAAACTGGGAAGAAAGATCTTGTGGATTCTTTTAACTACAGCTATGTATAATGATCTGCATTTAGCAATAGAAACGTGTATCTATTTGGATGGGTAAGGATGTATGGGGTCATATCCAGGTAACTATCAGAATAAGTCTCAGTGTCACCTAGGGAATCACATGATAAATAACAAGTCAAGGTTATCTAATGTCATTGTCTAAAATAAGCAATTTCTTGGCCAAAGCAACTCATTGAATACAGTTAAAAGTGTAATAGACAAACCAGTATTGCCTTAAAATTATTGAAAAGTGGCATCTATAGCCAGTTTTCCAACATTTTCCAAAACTTGTTCATATCCAAAAGCGTTCAGCTTCATATCAGCTATTGTCTCTTTTCCATGTTTCTATCTCCATGCTCTGTACCTGTGATAGACGTGGTGCACTTTTTATCCTGTGAGTTGTTTTGCCATTTCGTGTGTTTCTGATCTCTCACCATAAGTTGTTCTTGCTCAGAGAGAGTAAATGCCCACCCCTCAGAATATAAAATTAAGAAGGTGAATGAAGTGGGTTAAAATTCTTCCAAGTGCACTATTTCCACAGCCAAAACATGGAATCAACTTAAGGGCCACCAAGAGATGAATAGATAAAGCAAACAAAGCGTATATACACAACAAAATATTGTTGAGACACAAAAAGAATGAAGTACTGTTATTTCCAGCAACATAGAGGGAATCGGAGGTCATTATGTTAAGTGAGATAAGCCAAGCCCAGAAAGACAAATATCACATGTTCTCATTCATATGTGGTAACTTAAAAAGTGCATATCACGAAGACAGAGAGTAGAATGGTGATTACTAGAGCCCAGGAAGGATAGGAGAAGGGGTGATGAAGAGAAGTTAGCTAATGAATACAAACATATGGTTTGATTGAAGAAAGAAGACATAGTGTTCAATTGATCAGTACAGTGAGTACAGTTTACAATAATCTATTGTACATTTAAAAATGGCTAAAAGAGAATAATTCAAATGTTTCTAACATAAAGAAAGATAAATATTTAAGGTAATGGATGTCCCAATCTTTAGAAATTATATAAAATTAAATATTACATGTACACCCAAAACTATGTAAATCTATTATGCATTAATAAAAAATTATTTTAGAAAATATTCTTCCAAGTATCTATTTCTGTGTTTGTGAATGTGGGAGTGTGTATGTTTGCTGTGTGTGGGCACACGTGTCCCTTGTAGGGTGAACTGAGGTACTCCTTCTTTTTATTCTGTGAAAAACTTCAGACTATTGGCCCAAGTCCCTGGGCTTGCAGGTGGCCTTTATGTGTAAGAAGAAATCAAATATCTATTAGCACAATAATCTTAGAGCTGTCATTAAACAAGGAATTCAATGAATTATAGGAATAAAAGAATGCATCTTCATCATGGAAGACTGGATTCCGTCTTTTTTAGAAAAAATAAATCAGTGGAGCAGGAGGGATGTCTTGCATAAAGCCAGTGGCAGATTCTCCCGACCTCACTTCCTCGGTCTCCAAACTCATTTCAAAACCAGCAAAATATAAACAGAGAAGGAAGGATCGCCTGCAACAATCTAAATAATACATCTCACTCTCACCCCCAAGCGACCAAGTAGGTACAGCTAGTTTTTCTTCTACTCTGTCCTGCTTTGGGGTGCTTTTCTGACCCTTAAGTAAAAGAAATGCCCACACTTCCATTGAATTTAACTACAGGGTGATCTCATAAAGAAAGATCTGACTATATTTAGGTAATAGCACCCTGGCCCTCCTCTGGTTGCCTATATGGCAGAACCATGAAACAAACAGACATGACTGCCCTGAGCCAGTGGGTCCCTTTCTAGGCACCATTACGGTTACCTGGGATTCAGAAAACCCAGCCAAAATTACCCCAAGCCCACTTCCAGAATCTGTGCAAGCTTCCTTTGTGAGTCAAATCTTTCCACCCTAGTACGGAGTTCCAAGCAGGTAGGGAAGGTATTGTTGTTTGTTAGAAGCAATGGAGATATTGGAACTCCAATTCAAATTTGGGGTGCAGAATGGGGGCAGATATAGAAAAAAATAGATGATGGGGGTGCCAACTACAGACCTGGTACCATCTTTACTTGCAAATGTCAGGACCACACCTGGACTCAGGAAAGGGAAAATTCCGTGTTCTTTTTCACTAGGCATAGCACCAGCAGATAGAAGCAATGTTGGACCATGAGGTAGAAGAACCTCTGTATCAAATAATCTCTATCCTCCACTTCTAGTGTGAGATTAGGAGACTGATTTATTAGATCTTTAGTATGTAGTACAGAAAAAGATCACACACACACACACACACACACACACACACACGTTTATAAAGAAGAGTCTGCCACAGAGAGGTAGGATAATGGAGGAAACAGAAAAGTAAAAGAAGAGAGATAGTTCTTAAGCAGTAATTATTTAAAATAGTGGCCTGGTGCCATTTTTTGTAATTGTGTCATTTTGCATTTCATAAAGATGACTGTGTTTACAGTCACACCTTGAATCCCTTTTCAGTCTGGAACGGGGATGATTTGGGTAGAGAGTGAAGGAAAAGTAACAGGAGAGCAGCTGTGCGTAGAAGTGACATTTTTAGAATTACACAGGTGACCATAAGTATGTAAGTTCCTGGGAATCCAAAGTGTTCTGAAAGGGATGGTGGGATTTATTGATTTATCAAATAGCAACTCTTTTAAGATAAACCTTATCCCACAGCATATGGAATTGGGGAGGTATCCACTCTGGTTCTGTTAAATATGAAAGAGAAGAAGATCTCAAGAATTTTCTGTCTGTAATGATAATGAGATTGACTTTATAGCATTGTTGAAAGAATGAAAGAAGCAAATATATGCAATTCGCTCATAGCAGTGCCTGTGACATATTAAGTACTCAGTAAGTTTTAGTTGCAGCTATTACTACTAATATTATTGTACTTTTTTCTCATCTCTAAAATGAAGAGATTAAATAGATAACCAATGAATTAAATTCAGCTTCGAAGATTCTACAATACAATCGAGCAGTAGTTTGTACCATTTTTATTCTGAATTCGCCATAGCTAGAGATAATATTTCTTTTAAACTTTTTTCTCCATTTTTATGAGGGCTCATTCAATCATGTCCTTTGCAGTATAAATTCTTTCTTTTTTCCTTTTTTCTTTTTTGAGATGGAATCTCACTCTGTCTCCCAGGTTGGCGTTGCAACCTCCGCCACCCAGGTTCTAGGGATGCTCCTACCTCAGCCTCCCGAGTAGTTGGGACTACAGGCACCCGCCACCACACCAGTCTAATATTTTTGTTTTTGTAGTAGAGACGGGGTTTCACTATGTTGGTCAGGCTGATTTTGAACTCCTGACCTCAAGTGGTCCGCCCTCCTCGGCCTCCCAAAGTGTTAGAATTACATGCGTGAGCCACCGCACCCGGCCCTTTGCAGTATAAATTCTATAAATATGAAGCTGCTTCCTTTTACCCACAGGAAAATTTATTTCAAAGGAAAAAAATATCCATTTAGAGTGATTACCTAGACTTGCGGTTTTAATTTCAGGAACTCAGAAAATGTTCTCAAATACAGCCATCTAACCCCCACAACTCCCTGCTAGCTTTTGAGAAAATCAGCTCAAACTGAATTCATACTGTATTCAAAAAATAATGATTCCTGAAATTGATACAGTTCTTTCCATTTGAAAATCACTGATTTAATTCTTTTTTTTTCTTTTTCTTTTTAGTAAAGGGGACCCTCTCTGTCACCCAGGCTGCAGTACAGTGGTACAATGATAGCTCACTGTAGCTTCAAATTTCTGGCCTCAGCCTCCTGAGTAGCTGGGACTACAGGCATGCGTCACCATGCCCAGGTAATTTTTTTAGTTTTTTTTGTAGAGTTCAAGGTCTCTCTATGTTGCCCTAGCTGGTCTCAATGGATCCTCCTGGCCTTGAGCGATCCTCCTGCCTCAGCTTCCCATAACGCTCGGATTTCAGGCATAAGCCACTGCGCCCAACCCTAATTTTTTACTGATAACGAACCACCCGGATTTCAGCTGCATGGGCTGTCAAGGTAATTGGAGAACATGCAGACATGTTGAAGTGTCTAAAGAACTGACACAAGACACTAAAAGTCAATATCCAAGTCTGAAGAAAAATTTATTTAAAACAACGTTCCCTGGAATAAAATACCTTAACGCAGGTCAGGCTATTTTCAAAGCTAAGATTATATATACAGTATTAAAGCACACCCATTCTACTATCAAATTTTCAGACTCTTTAGGCTAAATGAGGTGGGTTAAGGAACACACCTTTACTGGTTGAGAGTGTATTTAAGCTTAGGATAACCTATGAGCCATGAGGGTCTTTTTCAATTCGTAGATGCTCAGTAAACACTAGTCCACTGAGAGAATTCTCCTGTCTGGCAAGTTAGTACTGCAGGGGATTCAGAATCACCTCCAATGCTGCTGAGTCCCCCAAGACCTCAAAGAAGATGCAGGATGGGTTAACACATCGTGAGTGACTCCTGCCTGAGTAACTCATTGGCCTCATCACAAAACAGATTTAAAGCAATTATCTAGTTCATTATCCAGAAGTGATGTGCTCACCTTCCTCAGGACTCCAGCCAAAACATCTGCTCACAGACCAGGTCCTAACTCCCCAGCACAGATGGTGAGTTTCCCTTAAAATGCCTGTTGGAAAGTAACATCTGTAATAGGCTGAGCTACGCCAGCATGGTCTTCAGGGATTATTCAAGCATTCTCACCTACTAGTGGTATTTTCTACAAAAAGTCAAATGTGTATTTCAGATCCTGAAAACCACAGAAATAGTTGGGCCAAGGGAATAAAGTTACGGCCTGGAGCCAGGAGACATAAACTGAGTTCATTTCTCTGCCACACCACCAATTTATTGCATGACCTTGGGCAAGTGGGCTAACCTCGACTGATGTGTTATTTATTGAACAAAATGGTGTTCCAGAAGACAGGAAAGGTTCCTAATGGATTCCATGTGTAGATACAGATAAAGACATAGGTCTGTAAGGCATACAGGGGAGGACTGGGGCTTCCTGACTAGATTAATGGCCAGGGCTGATGAAGAACACGGAAGTCTACACGTTTTCAAGTTGGTAAAGCTTCAAGCACAGCTGTTAGAGGCCTTGACTTGACCCCTCCTCCCTCATGTACTGCTCAGGGAAGGGGAGATACAAATTCTCACCCAGAGGCTTGCTGTAGACTTGTTTAAATGTATGGATGTGAGAGGGCCTAGACTGGTGCCCAGAACACAGCCTACTGTATTTGTTGATTCTGATCTGAAACTTAGGGACACTATGTTAAAATACCAATCCAAGACTCAAATGCAGGTTAGCTCAGGAAAAACTGTTCTTTCTAACAGAAAATATTCTGACCGACATAAGTCACATTTTCTTCCTGAAGAGTGAAAAAGGAGCCCCCACAGTTGGTCAGAATGAAGACTTTAAAGTAAGGATTCCAAAGAAGCCAATCTCAGCCTCAAAACATGTTAGTCATGAGGCCTTGGGGATGTTACTTTACCCCTATGAGCCTGAAGTCATTTGCTGCTGCTTGTAATTTGTTTTAAATGGAAATAAAAAGTCTTTCTTTGCTCAAATATAAAGGCAATGTTAAAAAATTGGACAAACATAATGGTTAACAAAGTCAAAAAACAAAAATATTTTTATTATACAGGGCTCAGCCTTTGACTTCTTTTTTATTTCTATGTATTTCTTATGTGCTATACTCCATGTTCAAGGCTCTCACTGAGAAAATCCATGTACTAATGATGCCTGGATTTGTGGCTCCAGTCCAGACCTCTTCCCTCATTTCCAGTGTCCTGACAATATCTCTACTTGTATGTCTATTGTGAGATTTGACATCCAGCAAAGTAAATGCCTTATCTTCTCCCCTGCAAACCTCACTTTCTTGCTGTCTTTCTCATCTATTACAGGCAATTCTGAATTTTAGTTGCTGGGCATAAATATTCTGGTATCGTTTTGACTTCTTTTCCTTTCACGGCCCCTATCCTATTTGATGATATATGAGGCCCTCACCAATCATCATCCATGCTTCCACTCTACACCGATAGAAGCCAGCATCACCTCTGCCTGGAATGACTGCAATACCTCGTAGCTAGTGCTTCTGCTTCCTCCCTGGCCCCATGGTGTATATAACGTGGCAGCCGAATGATTCAGTAACATGCAAATCAGATATTTCACTTGTGGGCTTACGGCCCTCCAGTGACTGCCTTTCTCACCCAGAAGTCAAGTCAAAGTCCTTGCGTGGCCTATGGGGCCCTGACACATTAGACCTTCGCCTCTCTGGACTCACCTCTTGCACTTGCTCCAAGCTCATCAAGGTGACCTCCTTCCCGAACCTCGTCTATGCCACGTGAGCCTACACATTCCAGGCTTCAAGCTGCTGCGCTTACTGTTCACTCCGGCTGCCAGCTCTCCCCCAGGAAACCTGCATGGCTCCCCCTCACTGCCTTCAAGAATTAGATACAATTCCACCTTTCACTGAGGCCTTCTGTGACTAATAAATATCCACATACAAGCACAAACAAGAACACACCGTCATTCACCTGTCGGTCTGATAAAATTTTGGGAATTTGATTAAGCCAAGGACTTACGAAAAGATATTAACTCATTAAATGCTGTTAGGAGTGGAAACGGGAACAACTTCCTTGGAAGGGAGGCCCACAAGTGTACGAAGATGTGTCCATCACAGTGGTCAGAGCAGCGCTTTTTGAAATGACAAGAAAACTTTAAACAATCTAAACTTCCATTGATGGAGAACTGTTAAGTAATTATAGCTTGTCAAGTTAGTGGAAAACTACAGCGCCTATGTTAAAAAGAATGATAGATTCAGATACATATAGGTATAGATATATACTGACATAGAAATACCTTAGAGATAGATGAAGTGGGAAAAAAGCAAGTTGCTGAACATACTTAGAAAGGCGGGCGCTCACTGGTGGCATGCGTAATGTGTATGCATACACACAGAGTGGGTGGGTTCTTATCTAGGCACAGAATTTCTGGCATGACAACATTGATTTCTAGGAAAGAAAACTGACAGTTCAGGCTGTTAATTTGCATTTTATTTTCATTTTCACTCTTCTGATATATGTAAAATACATGTATATTGCTTTCATGAATACTTTTTAATGAAATTGGGCTTGCTCTCGGTTTTAAAAGGGCTTTCTTGCTAAATATGTGACTTAAGGAAAATAAGTTAAATTATCCATGCTTCCAACTTTTGCATCAATAAAATGGAGTAAATTATAACATTGAATTTATAGGATTGTTGTGAATATTAAATAAAAAGATATATGTAGAACATTTAACAGGGCATTTAGTAGGCAATTACGGAAGCTAAATATGTGATTTTTGTCATGAGCAGTAGTATCATGAAAATGAGAGAATTATGCAAAGTACCCTTCTCAATGCCTTGACTAGAGTAGCTTGTTACTAAAAGAGCTGCAATTTAATATTATAATATTAATCAATCAATATTAATAGTAAAGAGGAAAAGACTCACTAGTTTTATGTTACTCCCATTAACATGGCTAGTAAATGACAGCATCAGAATAAAAATCAGGGTGTGATTCATTTATCACGATTAATTTAATATCTATATCCTGAGCTCCTAAGACCTCGGTTCTTCTAGTAAAACATAATTGCCTCCAAGGGACAAGAAGCATATACAGCACTATAAAATAAGACAAGTAGCAGGCAGTTGTTAATTACAAAATAAACACAACCAAGAACAAGTGTCCTGGGAGTTTCAGGAAAAGAAATGTCAAGCATGCCCCAGCAGAAATAAGAATACGATAAGGTCTTCAAAAACATGCCTGGCAAGTAAGTGCAAGTCTCCATTATTAGGGTGGATTCCCAGCATGCCAAGGGTGAGATCGTTGCCCAAGCTGCCTCCAGCAACATAATGAAAGTCCCCAGGAACAAAGAATCCAGGAGTCAGGACCTAGGTGAGATTCCTGTAAACTGGCTTATGTTATGTGTTGGTGAGTCTCCAGTGATTTCAGAATAGTCAGGCAAACTATCCAGGAATAAATTACTTCAACCCAATAATACAATCTTTCTTTTATTTTCTTTTATCTTTTCTTTTTTCTTTTCTTTCTTTCTTTCTTCTTTCTTTCCTTTCTTTTTCTTTTTTCTTTCTTTTCTTTCTCTTTTTCTTTCTTTCTTTCTTCCTTCTTTCTTTCCTTCTTTCTTTCCTTCTTTCTTTCTTTCTTCTTACTTAGTTACTGACTTTTAGAGACAGGGTCCCAGTGTTGCCCCTGCTGGAATGCAGCAGTGTGATCATGGCTAACTGCAGCCTCAACTTCCTGGGCTCAAGTGATCCTCCCTCCTCAGCCTCCTAAGTGGCTAGGATTATAGGCATGCACCACCATATTCAGCCAATTTTTTGAATTTTTAGTAGAGACAAGGTCTTGCTATGTTGCTCAGGCTAAGCTAGTCTCCTGGCCTCAAGCTGTCTTCCCACCTCTGCCTCCCAAAGCACTGAGATTACAGGCGTGAGCCACTGCGCCCAGTCTCAATATGACTTTTCAAAACTGACATCCCCCTCACAGAATTGCCATATGGTTGCATTATTGACTCTTTATGTGGGTGTTTCCACACTCATTGTGAACCCCTTAAGGACAGGGGCTGTGTTTTATTCTCTAAGTTATCCCAGAACCTAAACAGAGCCTAGCCAGTTCCTGGTATACGGTCCATACAAAATCGGAGGTTTGACTGACAAATAAACTAATAAATTAGGGAAGAGATCTGCCAGGATGGTAAAATAGAATAAGCATAGGTTGAAGTTATATTTGTTAACTACCATGAAGAAATAAAGAGTTCATGGTAGGAAAGAAAACGGATACCTCAGGGAGTGAATGAAGAGCTTTTTATGGGCGGTGAAGGGGATGAAGTTCTGCCTCTGTGATAGACAATTTCTCCAAGTAATTTAACACAAAAAAACTAAAGCAGAGTTTGCAGAATGTACACTTTCTCCTCACGTAAAACGGCTCACTGTGAACTTTTATCAACTCCGCTGGTCCATTATTCCTGCAAAATAAGAAACTGAAATGGGAGAATGTCTCTTCTGAGACTAATAAGAAAAGTCTGACGCTATCCAATCCGTCTAAAGATACACCACCCACAGCAGTCAGCAGCTCTCACAGGACAGGGTCACACCAGCAGGTTGTCATTGTGTGGGAGCAGGGCAGAGAACACTCACAACAGAACTGCCATACACATCCGAATGGAATGCTGCGGGAATTCATCAGCAATTTCTCCAATTAGAGCTGGAGCCTTGGAGCTTAGCTCCGAATCCCCCCGCCGGGCAGCAGTATCAGTACTAGCTAAATAAACGATAGAGTGGTCCTAAACACGCCTGACATGCAGAGTTTAAGACATGTTCAGGCTTTAACCCAAGGCAGCTGATCTGGAATAAGAAAACTGTTTGATTGTTACTACAAAGAGCAGCACACACTACTGTACCAGCTGTCCAGAGCAGACAGCAATGTTCCCTATTCTTACTGACCTCAAGTTATGACAACTTGTGTCTTGAATATAAAATGATGCAGGGATTAAACTAACATATATGATACCATTCCTGTAGTTCCCAGCCTATCTGTTATGAACACATGAGGTACATATCCACATATATTCCCAGATGCTTTCCTGCAGTTCAGTATAAGAAATTCTAAGTTATATGAATTTTCCAAGAGAACTCTTTTAGGCCATTTGGAATTGATATTCAGATCTGTATTTGCAAAGGTGTATAGATTCATCAAATATTCATGATCATGAAAAGCTTCATACAGTATACGCGGGATTAGATATTGAAATAGTCAAATCCCAAGGGCTTGTGGTATTAACGTTTCCATTTAAGGCGAAATATGATATTAAACTTTAACTAAATTAGAGATTTGCCATGCTTCTTTTCAGAATGAGATAGCACTATCTTTCATCAAAAGGGCCTTATTCTGACAGGATATTTATGAAAAAGAAAATATTTAAAATACTCTAGTATGCAACATTTTCGTTAGAAAGATTAAATTTAGACCATGGGGAAAAAGACTGAAAAATTAACCAACTAAAAATCCAGAATAAGTGCATAGACAAAATAAGATAAAACAAGAAGTAAAACATGAAATTGTACCAAAAACTCTACATGGAACAAAAGAAAAACATTGTTAGTAAATAAAAAGAGGTATTACAAAATGGTTTGAAAAATCAAAACTCATGTCACAAAGGACTAATATCTAACAAGCTCTAATGTATAACAAGCTCTAAAAATTTGAAAGAGGGTAGAACCCTATGCAAAAATAGGCAGAGATCAGAGTAAATAATTTTCCGGAAAAAGAGCGAACATTTGAAACATGTAAAAAATATGCTCAAACTCTTTTATAAATTTAGCTAAACTTAGAAAAACTAAACTATGATGAAAAACTAAAACTAATAGTTGAAAACTATAATTTTTCACCTATCAATAATTCAAATGTTTGATAAAACGGAAAACTAGGGAGGGAGAGCACTGGGATCAGTATGAAGGATAACGTTTTTCAAAATTATTAATGGGTTTATTCTTTGACCCGGAAATCCCACTCCTAGAAATTTATCCTAAATGCATAATTTCAAATATACAAATTAACATTTGCACAAGGCTATCATGGAAGCATTGGGTGTACAATATGTTATAAAGTAATTGTCTTTCTTTATAGACTACGTGAACTACAGCCTCTGCACACATAGAAATACACGCATCATAGAAGTAACTGAAGTTCTCCATACACTTACATGGAAAGACCTACAGGAGCTGCAAGGTGCCTAAGTCAAAATGGTAAGCTATCATTTATGTAAAACAGGTAGAAGATAAGAACACCTGCTCATGTGGACTTATAACTGCATAAAGAAAAAATGAAAATATGTACACGAAACTAACAAGGGAAATTTATTATATGGCAAGAGGCATAATGGGATAGACAGATATAAGAATGAAAGCAGGAGTTTAAAAAAGACCCTTCTGTATAGTTTTCTTTGGGTAATAAACATTTCATGAAAATGAAATATTACCTATTCAAAAATAAAATTAGGCTAGGCATGGTGGCTCATACCTATTACCCCGGTGCTTTGGGAGGCCAAGGTGGGAGAATTGCTTGAGGATAGGAGTTCAAGTCCAGCCTAGGTAACAGAGTACCATAGCAAGACTTCATCTCTACTTAAAAAAAAAAAAAAAAAAGAATTAGCTGGGCATGGTGGTGCTTGCCTCTAGTCCCGGCTACTCAGGAGTCTGAGGAGGGAGGATCGCTTGAGGCGAGCAAGTAGAGGATACAATGAGCCATGATCACACCACTGCACTCCAGCCTGGGCAACAGAGCAAGATCCTTTACATAAATAAATAAATAAATAAAATTAGTGAAAAAAGCAACAGTGTAATGCACATTTCAAAAGAAAAGCAAGAGCACCTACTTCATGTAGATTAATTCTGCAAGTCAGGTTTTCTCCAAATTGGACTTTTTCATTATAGTATTTGCCAGTGTATTTACCTGCCAGATGTCACATTATTCCAATAGATAGATTGACAGATAGTTGAGAGAGAGAGAGAGAGAGAATACCAGATTGGCTCTTCTTTTTAAATTTATAAATATCATGAAGCCAACAGGTGTTATATTATTTTATAAATATTTATTTTATTATTCCAAATCAAACCACATATACAGGACACACATTATTTCCAGTGAGAAAATCTTATGAGTTTCTTCACTGATGTATCTTTGCCTGGTAAGATAGTGACTTTTCTACTTAATACTTTAGAGAATTTGAAAATTATCATCAGAAAAAGTCAATAACAGTCACTGTCAAGATTTTATTTCATTGTCAACCAACCTGATTCAAAGGGAAACCACTATTCTCTGGCAAATGCAATTACCCTGAGTGTGTAAATGTCATGTGGAGTGAGATGTACTGAAGACCACATGAACATCAGCTCTCTTATGGTTCAGAAGGCCGCACATTCTCCTAGCAACATCTAGAATCTAAGCCAGCCCTACCAGCACCATTAAAATACTGGATTGTTTCTAAAATGAGAGAAATTTCCCAGAAACAAGGAATACTGTGGGCCCACCAGTCAAAGCTGAATTCTGAGTCCTCTATTGTACTCTTTGCTAACGATATAGGCTGCCCATTTCCTTAACAAGCTGGGTTTGTTCATTGGAAAATGTAACGAATAATTTCAAGATTATGTCACTGTTGGCAAGTGCAGTAACACTGGTGGAAAAAGGAAGTTTTCAGAACAAGGCAGAGACTGAAACCTTGTTTGGAACCACCAGCCTACAAAGCCTGCGGTAGGACCATGTTGTTCAAATTCACAGGACTGTCTGATGCTCACAGATATGGAATGCCAACTGGCTGTTATAAGGATATAAATTAAAAGAGATTGATTTGTTCAAATTCAACTTCTATGAATAAGGAAATAGCTTTGAAATATACATTTTATGTAGTGTGTCTGTCCTTTCAGTATCTGCTTGCTAAGGATCCATTACTTTGCTTCCAGTCACAGCCAACTTTTGATTATTCAGCAGATGATCCTTTGCATGGATTTCAGTTGTTTACCATCTTTTCTACTTTTGTAATTCTGTAGTTTATTAGTCCTTCCTCCATTAAATAGGCAAAGAAATTGAGGTCAGTAAAAACAATTAGTTATAGGCCAATTTTACGCAAATGTGCCATTCCCTGCCCATGGATAATTACTAGTGCCTTTAGGTCAAATTTTATGATGACTTTTATTGAAACACTTTTGTTTTTTGTAGACAAGAGAAAGCAGAATTGTCCTATGCAATGTCCTGAGCCATCTGATTCTGCCCTCCCTTTGGCCTGTGTTTTGTTTGGTGACCCTGGATAAATCATGTGTCTCCCTGTCCCTTTGTGTTTTAGAAGATAGTGACACTGCTGATGTTTTTAAAACACTTTCAGAGAATTGGGGAAGATCATTTAAAATGCATCTGAAATATACCCAAGAACACTTAAACATGAATTTAAGGACACATACAACAGATTCATTTCTTCCAAGGAATTTTAGACTCTGATCCTTGTGCATAACCACCAGACTATTAGCAATGCAAGTAAATCTCAATGTGCTCCATTACCAAAAGCATTCCATTTCACTAAGCCTCTGTCAGGGCGTATTATTTTGACAGATAAAATCACATTACAATCAACTCTAATTACATACAAAATATGATTGTTTATGCTTTCAATTGTAACCAGGACTTGAGAATTATTTTTTAGAGATTTTTTTCTATTCATAGGGTATTCTGTAATTTGACCATTGCTGCCTTAATTATAACGGCATTTGCCAGAAACATCTGGACTAGAGTGACTTCCTAAATCCACACTCCTGAATGAACACGTGACCTTCCTTGGCTAAGAGGATCCACCAAATGTGTGATTTTGACAAAAGAAATAAGTCTTTTCACTTTAAAATTTAGTATTAGCCAAGGGGAAAAAATATTAATTTTCTTTTTCTAGTCTTGGCAAGCAATGGGGAAGGGAAACACGTGCCTAAAAAGATGGAAAAAAAATACTGTCTTTGCTCCTTTGGCCTCCATGTCCTCATGCAATAAGACATCCCGACATCATGAGTGAGGATCGGTGGCTGGCTTAGGGGACAGGAGGGTGTTTCGCCAGGAAACTAAAGAAAAGAAAGAAAAGATGAGGCTAACAAAAATCTAACAATCTGGTTTTGTTTTTGCTTGGGTTTTTTTTTTTTTTCCACTCAAGGCTCAGCTATCTATGGAGTAGTTTGAGGTGACTGAACAATAAATCCTGTCTCTTCACATTATGTCTATTTCTGACTAACACTTCTTACTTCCTGGATGAGTATTTTCATGAACATTTTAGAGAAAACTTAGCTGTGTCTAGCTTAGCTCTAGATAGACCTCTTTCTTTTCTTTCTTTCTATCTCTCTCTTTCTCTTTTTCTTTCTTTCTTTGAGATGGAGTCTCGCTCTGTCACCCAGGTGGGAGTGCAGTGGCGAGATCTCGGCTCACTGCAACTTCCACCTCCCTGGTTGAACCAATTCCCCTGCCTTCACCGCCTGAGTAGCTGTGATTACAGGCTCGTGCCACCACGCCTGGCTAATTTTTTTTTGTATTTTTAGTAGAGACGGGATTTCACCATACTGGCCAGGCTGGTCTTGAAGTCCTGACCTCAGGCAATCTGCCCACCTTGACCTCCCAAAGTGCTGGGATTACAGGTGTGAGCCACCACGTCCAACTGCTGGATAGGCTTCTTAATGGACTACATCAGTTAAGAATCTATTTCAGAAATCGGCTGGCTTGGTAATTGAATAATAGCTTTCACTGGTAATCCATGAATGTATGGAACTTTTTATAGCTTCTAGAGGAGGAGTTTGGAGGAAAAAGGAAACCAAGCCTAGGAACACTAAAAAAAAAAAAAAAAAAGTCCTGTTTACATAACTGAATAATCTTATTTTTAAGGAGAATATTAATATTTGAAACAATGTAAAACTTGGAAAAATCTAAAGCAAGGAAGACACTCCTGCAAAATGAGCTGGAGGATTATACAGAAAACCCTATTGTACATATATAGGCATACATCACTGATACAAATTTGGTTCCAGATCATGTGAGAAAGTTAATGACATAACATAACAAGTCACGTATTTTTTGGTTTCTCTGTGTATATAAAAGTTATCTTTATACTATACCGTAGTCTATTAAGCTATTAAGTGTGCAATGGCATTACGTCTATAAAGAGATGTATGTTCAGGCTTGGGAGGGTGCAATTGTCCCGGAATTTATCCATTTCTTCCAGGTTTACTGGTTTATGTGCATAGAGTTGTTTGTAGCAATCTCTGTTGGTAGTTTGTATTTCTGTGGAATCGATCATGATATTCCCTTTTTCCTTTTTTTTATTGCAACTATTTGATTCTTCTCCCTTTTCTTTTTTATTAATCTGGCTAGTGGTCTGTCTATTTTGTTAATCTTTTCAAAAAACCAGCTCCTGAATTTATTGATTTTTTTGAAGGGTTTTTGTATCTCTATCTCCTTCAGTTCTGCTCTGATCTTAGTTATTTGTTACCTTCTGCCAGGTTTTGACATTTTTTTGATCTTGCTCCTCTAGCTCTTTCAATTTTGATGATAGGGTGTCAATTTTAGATATTTCCTCACTTCTTTGATGGGCATTTATTGCTATAAAATTTCCCTCTAGACATTGCTTTAAATGTGTCCCAGAGATTCTGGTATGTTGTGTCTTCGTTCTCACTGATTTCAAAGAACATCTTTCTGCCTTCATTTCGTTGTTTATCCAGTCAACATTCAAGAGCAGGTTGTTCAGTTTCCATGAAGTTATGCAGTTCTGAGTTAGTTTCTTAATTCTGAGTTCTAATTTGTTTGCCCTGTGGTCTGAGAGACAGTTTGTTATGATTTCCATTCTTTTGCATTTGCTGAGGAGTGATTTTCTTCCGATTATGTGGTCAATTTTAGAGTAGGGGCAATGCGGTGCTGAGAAGAATGTATATTCTGTGGATTTGGGGTGGAGAGTTCTGTAAATGTCTATTAGGTCTGCTTGGTCCAGATCTGAGTTCAAGTCCTGGATATCCTTGTTAATTTTCTGTCTTGTTGATCTGTCTAATATTGACAGTGGAGTGTTGAAGTCTCCCACTATTATTGTGTGGGAGTCTAAGTCTCTTTGTAGGTCGTTAAGAACTTTCTGTTTGTACCTGAGTGCTCCTGTATTGGGTGCGTATATATTTAGGATCGTTATCTCTCCTTGATGCATTGATCCTTTTACCATAATGTGATGCCCTTCTTTGTCTCTTTTGATCTTTGTTTAAAGTCCATTTTATCAGCGACTAGGATTGCAACTCCTGCTTTTTTTTTTGCTCTTCATTTGCTTGATAAATCTTCCTCCATCTCTTTATTTTTAGCCTATGTGTGTCCTTGCATGTGAGATGGGTTTCCTGAATACAGCACACTGATGGGTCTTGACTTATCCAATTTGCCAGTCTGTGTCATTTGATTGGGACGTTTAGCCCATTTATATTTAAGGTTAATATTGTTATGTGTGAATTTGATCCTGCCATTTTGATGCTAGCTGGATGTTCTGCCCATTAGTTGACGCATTTTCTTCATTGCGTTGCTGCTCTTTACCATTTGGTACATTTTTGGAGTGGCTGGTACTGGCTGTTCTTTTCCTTGTTTAGTGCTTCTTTCAGGGGCTCTTGTAAGACAGGCCTGGTGGTGATGAAATCTCTTAGTAATTGCTTGTCTGTAAAGGATTTTCTTTCTCCTTCGCTTATGAAGCTTAGTTTGGCTGGATATGAAATTCTAGGTTGAAAGTTTTTTTCTTTAAGGATGTTGAATATTGGCCCCCACTCTCTTCTGGTTTGGAGGGTTTCTGCAGAGAGATCTGCTGCGAGTCTGATGGGCTTCCCTTCATGGGTAACCCCACCTTTCTCTCTGGCTGCCCTTAGCGTTTTTTCCTTCATTTCAACCCTGGTGAATCTGATGATTATGTGCCTTGGGGTTGCTCTTCTTAAGGAATATCTTTGTGGTATTCTCTGTATTTCCTGGACTTGAATGTTGGCCTGCCTTGCTAGGTTGGGGGAGTTCTCCTGGACAATATCCTGAAGAGTGTTTTCCAGCTTGTATTCATTCTCCCTGTCACATTTAGGTACATCTATCAAACGTAGATTAGGTCTTTTCACATAATCCCATATTTCTTGAAGGCTTTGTTCATTTCTTTTCACTCTTTTTTCTCTATTCTTGCCTTCTCATTTTATTTCATTGAGTTGATCTTCAATCTCTGATATCCTTTCTTCTGCTTGGTCAATTCAGCTATTGAAACTTGTGTATGCTTTGCAAAGTTCTCGTGCTGTGTTTTTCAGCTCCATCAAGTCATTTATATGCTTCTCTAAGCTGTTTATTCTAGTTAGCATCTCATCTAAACTTTTTTCTAAGTTCTTAGTTTCTTTGCATTGAGTTAGTACATGTTCTTTTAGCTCTGAGAAGTTTGAAATCTTGAACAGACCAATTACAAGGGCTCAAGTTGAGGCAACAATTAATAGCCTACCAACCAAAAGAAGTCCAGGTCCAGATGGGTTCACAGCTGAATTCTACCAGATGTGCAAAGAGGAACTGGTACCATTCCTTCTGAAACTATTCCAAACAATACAAAAAGAGGGAATCCTTCCCAGATCATTTTATGAGACCAACATCATCCTGATACCAAAACTAGGCAGAGACTCAACTAAAAAAGAAAACTTCAGGCCAATATCCATGATGAACATCAATGCAAAAATCTTCAACATAATACTGGCAAACTGATTGCAACAGCACATCAAAAAACTTATCCATCGCGATCAAGTAGGCTTCATCCTAGGGATGCAAGGCTGATTCAAGGTATGCAAGTCTGTAAACATAATCCACCACATAAACAGAACCAAAGACAGAAACCACACGATTATCTCAATAGATGCAGAGAAGGCCTTCAACAAAATTCAACAGCGCTTTATGCCAAAATCTCTCAATAAACTAGGTATTGATGGAACCTATCTCAAAATAATAAAAGCTACTTACAACAAACCCACAGCCAATATCATACTGAATGGGCAAAAACTGGAAGCATTTCCATTGAAATCTGGCACTAGACAAGGATGTCCTATCTCATCACTCCTATTCAATATGGTATTGGAAGTTCTAGCCAGAGCAATTAGGCAAGAATGAAAAAAGGGTGTTCAATTAGGAAAGGAGGAAGGCAAATTGTCTCTACTTGCAGATGACATATTTAGAAGACCCTATCATCACAGCCCAAAATCTCCTGAAACTGATAAGCAACTTCAGCAAAGTCTCAGGATACAAAATCAATGTGCAGAAATCACAAGCATTTCTATACACCAATAATAGACTAACAGAGAGCCAAATCATGAGCAAACTCCCATTCACAATTGCTGCAAAGAGAGTACAATACCTAGGAATACAACTAACTAGGAACGTAAAGGACTTTTTCAAGGAGAACTACAAACCACTGCTCAACAAAATAAGAGAGGACACAAACAGATGGAGAAACATTCCATGCTCATGGTTAGAAAGAATCACTATTGTGAAAATGGCCATACTGCCCAAAGTAATTCACAGATTCAATTCTGTCTTCATCAAGTTATCAATGACCTTCTTCACAGAACTGGAAAAAGCACCTTAAACTTCATATGGAACCAAAAGAGAGCCCACATAGCCAAGACAATCCTAAGCAAAAAGAACAAAGCTGGAGGCATCATGATACCTGATTTCAAACTATACTACAAGGCTACAGTAATCATAACAGCATGGTACTGGTACCAATACAGTGATATAGACCAATGGAACAGAACAGAGGCCTTGGAGGCAATGCCACACATCTACAACCATCTGATCTTTGACAAATCTCACAAAAACAAGCAATGGGGACAGGAATCCCTGTTTAATAAATGGTGTTGGGAAAACTGGCTAGTAGTGTGCAGAAAGCAGAAACTGGACCCCTTCCTGACACTTTACACTAAAATTAACTCCAGATGGATTAAAGATTTAAATATAAGCCCTAACACCATAAAAACCCTAGAATAAAACCTAGGCAAAACCATTCAGGACATGGGCATAGGCAAGGACTTCATGACTAAAACACCAAAACATTGGCAACAAAAGCCAAAATACACAAATGGGACCTAATTAAACTGCAGAGCTTCTGTACAGTAAAAGAAATAATCATTAGAGTGAACCAGCAACCAACAGAACGTGAAAAAATTTTTGCAATCTACCCATCTGACAAAGGTCTAATATCTAGAATCTACAAAGAACCAAAACAGATTTGCAAGAAAAAACAAACAAACCAACAAACCGATCCAAAACTTGACAGAGGATATGAACAGACACTTTTCAAAAGAAGATATATGTGAGGCCAACAAAGATGTGAAAAAATGCTCATCATCACTGATTATTAGAGAAATGTAAATCAAAACCACATGGAGATACCACCTTATGCCAGTTAGAATGGTGAGCATTAAAAAATCTGGAGACAACAGATGCTGGAGAGGATGTGGAGAAATAGGAACACTTTTTCACTGTTGGTGAGAGTGTAAACTAGTTCAACAATTGTGGAAGACAGTGTGGTGCTTTCTCAAGGACCTAGAAATAGAAATTCCATTTGACCCAACAATCCCATTACTGGGTATATACCCAAAGGATTATAAATAATTCTATTATAAAGACACATGCACATGTACATTCATAGCGGGACTGTTTACAATAGCAAAGACCTGGAACCAACCCAAATGCCCATCAACGATAGACTGGACAAGGAAAATGTGGCTCATATACACCATGGAATACTATGCAGCCATAAAAAACGATGAATCTGTGTCCTTTGTAGGGACATGGATGCGTCTGGAAACCATCATTCTCAGCAAACTGACACAAGAACAGAAAATCAAACACCGCATGTTCTCAGTCATAGGCAGATGTTGAACAATGAGAACACAGGGACACAGGGAGGGGAGCATCACACACGGGGGTCTGTTGGGGGGTGCCAAGGGAAGGACAGCAGCGGGGTAGGGAGGTTGGGGAGGGGTAACATGGGGAGAAATGTCAGATGTAGGTGTCGGGGGGATGGAGGCAGCAAACCACATTGCCATGTATGTATCTGTGCAACAATCCTGCATGATCTGCACATGTATCCCAGAACCTAAAGTACAATAAAAAAATAAAGAGATGTATGTATCTTAATTTAAAAATACTTTATTGATGAAGAATGCCAATGATCATCTAAGCCTTTACAGGTCACAATCTTTTTGCTGGTGGGGGGTCTTGCCTTAGTGTTGATGGCAGCTGACTGATCAGGGTGGTGGTTGCTGAAGGTAGGAGTGGCTGTGACAATTTCTTAAAATAAGATGATAAAGAAATTTACCTCATCAATTGACTCTCCCTTTCACAAAATATTTATCTGGAGCATGCAATCCTCTTTGATTGCATTTAACCCACATTAGAGGTTCTTTCAACTTTGGAGTCAGTTCTCCCACACCCCACTGGTGCTTTGCCAACTGACTTTATGTCATTTTTTAAATCCTTTGTTGTCGTTTCAACAGTGTTCAGAGCATCTTCATCAGGAGTAGATTCGAACTCAAGAAAACATTTCTTTGGTCATTGTGAAAAGTACCTACTCATGCATTCAAGTTTTATGAGATGTCAGCAATTCAGTCACATCTTTAGGCTCCACCTCTAATTCTAATTCTCTTGCTATGTCTACCACATCTGCAATGACTTCCTCCACTGAAGCCTTGAACCCGTCTGAGGCATCTATGAAGGCTAGAATCAACTTTTCCAAACTCCTATCAATGTTGATATTTTGACCCCCTTCCCATGGATCACAAATATTCTTAATGACATCTAAAATGATTATTTATCTTACCCAAATCAATCACAGGAATTGCTGTTTATGGCAGTTATAGCCTTACAAAATGTATTTCTTAAATAATAAGACTTGAAAGTGGAAAAAACTCTTCAATTCATGGGATGCAAAATAGATGTCGTGTTAGCAGACATGAAAACAACATTAATCTCTTTATTCACCGGCATAAGAGCTCTTGGATCATTAGAATCATTGTCAATGGGCAGTAATATTTTAAAAAGAATCCTATTTTTCTGAGCAGTAGGTCTCAATTATGGGCTTAAACTATTCAGTAAACCATGCTGTGAGCAGATGTGCTGCCATTCAGGCTTTATTCCACTTGAGGAGTACAGGCAGAGTTCATTTAGAAGAATTCTTAAGGGCTCTAGGACTTTTTGGAATGGTAAATGAACACTGGCTTCAACTCAAAGTCACCTGCTGCATTAGCCCCTTACAAGAGAGTCAGCCTGTCTTGAATCCAGCCATCGACTTCTTGCTATAAGCGTTATGTAAGTCCTAGATGGTATATTCTCCCAATAGAAGGTTGTTTTGCCGACACTGAAAATACATGTAGTGTAAATATCCTCACCAATGATCTTCGCTAGATCTTCTGTATAACTTGTTGCAGCTGCTCCATTAGCATTTGCTACTCCATCTTGCACTGTGTTATAGAGATGGCTGCTTTCCTCAAACCTCATGAACCAAACTCTTCTGGCATCCAACTTTTCTTCTGCAACTTGAACATCTCTCTCAGCCTTAATAGAACTAAAGAGGGTTAGAGCCTTGCTCTGGATTAGGCTTTGGCTTAAAGGAATGGTGTAGTTGGTTCAATCTTCTATTCAGACCAATCAAACCTTATAGCAGCCATAAGGCTGTTTTACTTTCTTACTATTCCTGTGTTGACTGGAGTAGCACATTTAATTCCCTTCAAGAACAGTTCCTTTGTGTTCACAACTTGACTAACTGGTGCAGAAGAGTAGGCTTTCCTCTTGTCTCAGCTTTCAACATGCCTTTTTCACCAAACTTAATCATTTCTAGCTTTGATTGAAAGTGAGAGATGTGTTTCTCTTCCTTTCACTTGAACACTTAGAGACCATTGTAGGGTTGCTAACTGGTCTTTTTAATATTTTTGTGTCTTAGAGAATAGAGGCCTAAGAAAAGGGATGGAGACAGGGAGAGAGGGTTGGTAGAGCAGTCAGAACACACATTTACCAGTTAAGTTTGCCATCTTTCATGAGTGCAGTTAATGGCATCTAAAACAATTACAATAGTAACGTCAAAGACCACTGAGCACAGATCACCATAACAGATATAACGATAAAATATTATGAATGAATAAAATATAATGGAAAAGTTTGAAACACTGTGAGAATTACCAAAATGTGACAGAGACACACAAAGTGAGCACATACTTACCGAGAAATGGTACCAAGAGATTTGCTGGACACAGGACTGCTATAAACCTCCAATTTGTGAAAAATCTCATATGTGAGAAGCACGGGAAAGTGAAGTGTAATAAAATAATGTATACCTGTACTTTACTTCTGAACTATTATATATATTTTATATTTCTATGGCTATCTATATTTCATATTAAGAAAGCTGATAAACTGACGCATGGTTTGCACTTTAAGTAAAACTCAAAACCTGAATAAGATCTCTCTGACCCCTCATTTCCCAGAATATGAAGTATACTGACATTCATCTCTGGTACTATCAGGAGAAGATGTGCTAAGAATATAAAGTAGTATTTAAAGGGCTACTTTATATGTTGACCCGCTTATAATGAATTATAAAGTAATATGAGCCCTTTTAAATGGAAATTTTTCAGTGTACTGATTTCTATTTTCTATCTCATTTATCTTTTGCTGTTTTCTGTCTTACAACTTGAGGACTGTATGTTTAGGCTAAGCAATGAACATATTTTAATCATACTGGAAGTTTTCCAAATTACTCTTCAGTCTGTATCATGAAAATAAGTCAACATGCATGACACAGACCCTAGATATTTAAAAAATTAGGTTATGCAATATGCATCCCGGTGAAATATATTTATATAAAATATATGTGATGACATTATATAAACATATAATAAAATGTATATCATATGAAAGGAGGAAAACACTGAGGCTTCAGAAACTCTAATGGCTATTGATGAATACAAGGCAATTTTAATGACACGTAAAGAACAAAAGTTGAGCTCCTTGGCGAAAAAGAATATATGGGTCTATGTGTATGTTTACAAACATACATGTGTGCCTCAACACAGCTTTTTTTTGTTTTGTTTTTTTTTGAGACAGAGTCTTCCTCTGTCACCAGGCTGGAGTACAGTTGCGTAATCTCGGCTCGCTGCAATCTCCGCCTCCTGGGTTCAAGCAATTCTCCTGCCTCAGCCTCCCTAGCAGCTGGGACTACATGCGCACACCACCACGCCCAGCTAATTTTTGTATTTTTTAGTAGAGACAGGGTTTCACCATGTTGGCCAGAATGGTCTCGATCTCTTGACCTCGTGACTGGCCTGCCTCGGCCTCCCAAAGTGCTGGGATTACAGGCGTGAGCCACCGCGCCTGGCTCAACACAGCTTTTATACAGTCAATTCAGTCAACAACAGGCTGTATATATGATGATGGTCCCATAAGATTTTAACAGTATTTTTTGTATACATTTCCTGTGTTTAGATACACAAATACCATTGCATTACAATTGCCTGTAGAGTAACAGGACAAGTTTGTATCTTACGAGCAACAGGTCATATTGTATAGCTGAGGTGTGCAGGAAGCTAGGCCAATGAGTCTTGTGTAAGTACACTGTGTTAGATGTTCATGCAATGATAAAACTGCCAAACAACACACTTCTCAGAAGATATCCCCATCTTTGAATGACACGTGACGGTACATAAATACGCATACATGCAGAAAAAAACAAAAAGATGTCATTTCAGGACAAGAGCTTGGGGAAAGGGCACATTACACACAGCAAGGAAAGCCCTCATTAAACAAAGCTGTTGCACACAGACTTTAAGAGGTTAAATCCAGGAATGCGAGAAGATTCCTTTTAGTGAAGGAAGACTAGGTAAATGAAACCTGTGAGCATTCACTTTGACTCTCTTTACATAAACATTTCAAAAATTTGGAATGACTGGATAAATTCATATCGGTCACATGAACTGTACAAGGAGACTCATCAAAGCTGCTACTTCATATACATTAAATAATGAGTGAAGGAGGAGGTAAAGAGAGCAACTTTTACAATTAATGTTAAATATGCTGGCAATCATTTCCACGTTCATTCACAGACCTTACAGCTTAGGCTTATTCCTCCACAGATATTTGAAATAAAGTCCTTATAAGAAAAGTGAGGATCTGTGACTGCTTGAGTTTTGACTTTCTATCCATACCGTGTGTATTCCTCTCCTTCCGATCATCCTTCAGTGAGGCCTGAGCCACAGACACACAGCGCTATGTGTCTGCAGTAGCTGCGGTGAAATCACTCACCTGCTTGAGTTCAGTTTTCTCAACGCTGAAGTGAGAACATTAAATAGATGTTTTCAAAGAGTTTTTAAAATGGAGAATGCATTTAATCTATACCATGGAGTAAACAGGCATAACAAAGAACAACGGTAAAACTGAGGCAGAGTTTTTGATGAATATGCAAAAGCTGTAAATATGAATGAGTGCTATTATAAAAGTCATACTAATACTACAAATGAGTAGCATTAAATGGCCAAACTTAAGTGGTTCTAACCTTATGCCATAGGTTACTCCAAGGTTTATACTTATACATATCAATCCTCATAAAAACCCCACGAGGTTGACAAGCAGATGAGACACAAAGAGGCTGGGTCGCTTGCACAGAGTCACACATATTGTACGTGGCAGAGCCAAGAGTCAAACCCAGGCAGTCAGACTCCAGAGTATATGCATGAACACAGGGTTCTCCTGCCCCGCCCAGTAGTTATCCCAAGCGATTCCATACCTGTTCCAAGCTCTGTCTTTCTGGGATGAATTGAGCCGTATTTCTGGTTCTAGGTCAACTCCTCCCTCAAACCTTTCTCTATCAGCCACAAGGCATAGTGGTTAGAGTCGGTGCTTTTATCTGAAGTCAGATATATGCAGTTCTCTTCCATCTCCATGTCTTTACAATGAGAAGCAGAACAGTAACTACTGCTCAGTTTGTCATCAGGATTTCATCTAAACACACCTTAGTGCAGTGTCCAGTGTGGAAATAGCACTCAAAGCACATTGGCTATCTTTTCTGATTCTACCCATTCAGAATAAACTCTTCCACCTTTGTAGGGTTACAGAAATACTAGTATGCAAAGGCAAGTCCTGTGGGTTATAATCTAGTTTTTCATTTTATTTGACAGACTTCCTTGAGGAGCTGGACTCTGAAGAAGGGAAGCGTAAAACACATCCTTGGTGCATGCTTGCAGTCTGATTGAGGAGATAAACACTAAATGGGGATCACAGATAATGTATTAAATCCTATGAGAGACACAAGAACAGAAGTCTGGGCAGCAGAAAAGTCATTTATTGAGGTGGAAGAAACAGCGTGCTTCTGAAACTCCTCATACCTGAATCACATTCTGCACCTGTCCATTCTAACTGACAGTGGAAAATTGAAATTTCATGAGGCCTCAGCTTCTTCATCAATAGAGGTTTTTTTTTTTTCTGTATATTCAAGATAAAAATGATGATTTGGAGTACAATAGGCAAACATTCATGGTAGCTAAGATGATCACCAGCCTGACGTCAGGACTGATATCTGATGGAGGCTTTTGTCCTCCGACAGTATCCAGCCCATGGTAGACCCTCAATACGAGAGTGCACGCTGCGCTTCTTGTTAATTTACTTAATCCATGTCTATCCCGCTCCTTATCTATGTTTATAACCGCCTATAACAAAGAGGAATTGTTTTGTTCTAGGTCTGGCATCACAGATGGAATTTCTCCTTGTTGGAAACCATGCCTTTCTATTTGCACTGTATCTAGGTAAGTCACCCCAGGTGAGGAAAAGTGAGGAGACTAAAGGAGTTTAAAAGTCTTGTCATTCATTTCTCCCATTCTAAGAAGCCCTCAGCATGAGTTCTGGAAAATCTGTGAATGACCCATAATGAGGAAGGAACCTAAAGTAAGAGAGATGAGAAATAACTTAAAAGCAGCTCTGTTGTTTACCTCTGTCTAATGTTTCTACAGGACCCCTGCTAGCAGTTATTTCTCCTCAACCAAAATGATTCTCACCCAGTGGAGGGAAGAGGATCAGAAGGTTGAGACCTGAAATTCAGGGAAAATCTAAGGGAAGAATTGGTCCAAAACCAGCCTCTGCGTTGATGGTGATATGAACCAATGTCACCAATAAGGGAAGTATATTAAAATATAAGTGATCAACAGTAAAATTATTCATGCTAATATGGAACCCAAAAGAAGAACTGGTAAAACTTGGCAAGGAGGTTACTAGTCTTGGACTCTAGCACAGGAGTCCACTGGAACGCTAGAAAGTTGATTGTTCAGCCAATGACCCCAAAGGCCACATGACCCAGGGAGAAGCCGATCACATAGCAGGAAGGAAATATGTTAAGGACTAAAGAACACAGATCTAAGGAACAACCTCCCCAAAATGAGCACACATGACTATCAAAAGAGAAATTGAAGAATCTTTTTTTTTTCTTTTTTCTTTTTTTTCTTTATGCCAACTTTATTATAAATAGCTCAGAAGTCAAGAAAACCCAAACGTCTATCAACAGCACATCAGGTAAAAAACTTGTGGTATGTTGATATGTAGAATTCCTGCACAGGAACAGGAAAGAATGAACAGGTATACACAACATGGATGGACAAACAAATAAAAAGTATCTATTATTTTATACGATTCCACTGTCATGAGTTTTAACAACAAGCAAAGCTATTCTACAATGGGGTTATCAGAATGGTAGTTTGCATTAGGGAGTATTGCTGGAAAAAAGGAAGCTGCCTGGGATCTTGGCAGTGTTTTATGTATTGATCTGAGTGATGACAAAGGTATATACAGGTGTTATGTACAAGTGAACATTTATTTAGATGTAGACTTAAGATTTATGTATTTTACCTTAGGTATGTTATATCTTAAAGGAATTTTAAAAATCCAAACAGAAAAGAAACAGTTTTAAGCAAGAAGTCACTTCTGACCCAGGAGCAGAAACAAACAAACAAACAAACAAACAAAAAACAAGAGTCTCAAGGAAATGACAACTCACAGGAGACCTCAGCTGTGTGAAACTTACTCTAGGCATGCGCAGCTAGAAGAGTTTCCCAGTGCCTGTGGGAAGGTATGAAACAAAACCACACCTCCCGCAAGTAATAATCACACCTAGGTCCAAAATAAACAGTTTCATCTCAACTAATTTATTTTCCTTTTTGAAAGTTTTTAAACTTCTGGGTTAAAAACATCCTGCGTTGGTAATTGAAACATGGCATTAAACGCTGATGATCTATTTGATGATTCTTTAAGTAGGCAGTGTGCATTTCTAATTGCTTATGTTTCCAATATTCATGGTAATTCTCTAAGTTAATAGATATAAACTTTGTCTGAATTATCTAAGTAAATAATTAAATAGGGTAAGCTCCTTCCAGAAATGAAAGACAAATGACCACATCATTTATTCTCCCTCCAAAATAGCTAATTAGCAATTATTACCATTAGATATCTTTGGGTGACCTAGGAAAGTTGGGTGCACAGAGAGCATTGTGAGTTCATGATTCAATCATTTCACCTCCCGTTGTGTAATAGCAATCGGAAGTTTTCTCCTACAAGACTTTAATTCCTCTGAGAACAGAAACCATTCCTTATTCACTAGCTCATTCCCTTCCGTTTCTAGATCATGTGTTTTCTTCACTTAACCTCATTCCAGACACGATCTAAAACAGCTTGCAATGATATACCCTTAACTGCAGATACAGAGGACAGAGTTGAATTTTTAAAGAAGACGAACGAGAAAATACAAGGGGTTAGTATATAAAATGGAGTCAACCTGAGGTTGAGAAGGCAAATGCTGAAATACTATGTACTTTCTAGCGTCTGATCAGAAATTTGGCTGAGTTTTCTAGCAGTTTTCTTTGCAGTATGTTGAATTACTGCACGGGAACAGGAGAGAATGCTGGGCACATGATTAGTCCTCACTTCATGCTTAGTGTTGCCCAGTGAACTTCAGGATGGAGACACCATCAGGTGTAACTCTGCTTCAACACCCATGGCTTTTGAGTCGTGAGCTTAAACTGTTCTGCTAAAATAAGCCATTTTGCTTATGATCTTCCAGCGTCCTGCTTCCGATTTGTCCAGAACCCTCACTTCCACTTCTGAGTTGTTTTTATTATTTGTATTTAATAAATTGACTTTGAAATTCTCGATTCTAATGAATAAATATTAATGAATGAACATTGACAACCCTCTGTTGGCAAATAAATTGTATCTTAAAACTTAGTGCAAACATATAATTTAATATTAATTTCATATGCCATGGAAAGTGGCTTTTGAAATAATGGTAACAAAAATAAAACTACCGAAATAATGTATGACCTGGTCTCTGTTACTTTGTGCAAAACTATGTGTGGAGAATGGCCATGATATCGTGGTAATCTGTATAATTTTTACTCTAAGTAATGTGGGTTCATTACATATGGGGAGAAAAAAAGAATGAATTGCTGGGTGTGTACACTAGAATTTTAACAATGTGACACTTGTTATCTGACAGGTAGAAGTGGGGGATATTAATATTTTCTTTCTACTCATCCATTTTATACATTTTTACAAGGAACTTGATTTTTGTGATCAAAAAACACATATTATATAACAAATACAACCACTGGTGAGCATAACTACCCAAAAAGAAATATCTTTGACATGCAAATCTTCCATTTTTATGAATTATCTAGAAAACCAGGTTTATTTTATTGTTCCTGCTTTATCAGAGTCCAAATAGAATAACTAAAAACAATATACTAAAAATGTCATAGACGAATGGACCAGACAGCCTATCTCTGCTTATGTTTAGCCCAATTCACAAAATTGCACACATCCACATGCCTCTGGACGCAGAACCATATCTGACTCTCTTGTCCACGCTGTTTACTTATGTGATAAAATTGTATTTTATGTTTGTCAGGTGAGGAGTTAGCATTCAAGCACAGCAGTGCCTAATGTAGCTGCCCTTTAATGGTTTATTCTAGGCAACTCAGCTAAGATTTAAAAAGAAAATAAAGAAGGAGAAAAGAAAAAAGACTAAGAGCCCCATTCTTCCACTGATATAGCAGGATTTAGAGGACAAGTCCCTATTAGTGTTAATGGTAGTTATGTGCCTGAATTTTCCCAACGTTCCCCAAGCTAAATGGGAAAATCTGGCAGCCTCCTCCCTAAAACATATAAGGCTGCAATAGTCTTATCAGATTTTTCTACAGTAAGCTCCACCAAATCCTGTATTTAATGTATTTCACTCATTAAATTTGATTAAAGCAAAGCTGAATGATTTTTTTAAAAAACTCTCAACTAATTGTTGCTTAATTAAGTTGGGTAATTTGTGATTCAAAAAGGATGTTAGATTTCCAGTCAGGTAGGGCTCAACTCACAGTTGCTGATGGAAGAAAAGTAAGATACAGAATTGAGTTTCAGAAATCAATGCAAAATAATAAAAAATTAAAAGGGAGAAGCAGTCTATCAACAGTACTGCTGTAACAAAGGGGATGCTTGTTTTATATTGATCAGCTGCTGTTAAATAATGCATCCCTGCTTCCCGACAGTGAAGGATCTTGCGGGGTTGTTTATTGCAAGGGGTGGTTGGACAGAACCGAGCAATCAATGCCGGAGCTGCAAGCATACTTGCAAATGCACTTCTGCAGCTCACCATCAAGAGTGATTTCCAGACCGTGAAAAGCTCACAGGAGCCTGGAAGAAAATACGGAGACCGGCCAGGCGCGGTGGCTCACGCCTGTAATCCCAGCACTTTGGGAGGCCGAGGTGGGCGGATCACGAGGTCAAGAGATCGAGACCATCCTGGCCAACATGGTGAAATCCTGTCTCTACTAAAAATACAAAAATTAGCTGGGAGTGGTGGCGTGTGCCTGTAGTCCCAGCTACTCGGGAGGCTGAGGCAGGAGAATTGCTTGAACCCGGGTAGCGGAGGTTGCAGTGAGCCGAGATCGCGCCACTGCACTCCAGCCTGGGGCCTGGTGACGGAGTGAGACTCTGTCTCAAAAAAAATAAGAAGAAGAAGAAGAAAAGAAAAGAAAAGAAAAGAAAAGAAAAGAAAAGAAAAGAAGGAGACCACGGCCGTACACAGCTCTTCACAGGACCTTTTTAGAGGACACTACGATTTGGCTGTTGTTAAGATGGAGCTAACTTACGAGGTTATTTCTGAATGCTTCCCACCCTTCATTTACTACATTACAACTACAGGTTTCACAGCTTAAATGAATTATGTGGAACTTACCCACCCCTTAGATTTATCAAATGCACATCCCTACTATTCAACTATCAACTACGTTGGAAGTCATTTACCAGAAAAATCACTCTGCCATAGGACCTTAGCTCTACGATTCTTCTCGGTTTAATAATTTTATAATGAAAAGCAACGATATCTGTTGGAACTGAAGATCCGGGTACATTATTATCTTCAGCATTACAAATCCTGGCAGTGCTTAAAATTTAGCAGCAGTAAATGTTTGTACCTCCCATGAAAAATAACTGCACCCGGAAAACAGTTATCTGGCATCTCCAGGACAAGAGCCGTAAGAATTGTCATTTGTTCTGTGGGGTCTTGATGGTATAAAAGCAGGGCAGAGTGTGTGCCGCTTACAAATTCCATGACTTTAGGTAACCTAATCTGCAGTCTTTTGAGGCATGTTCATCCATAAAATGAAGACAGGAGTATCTTCCTCTTTTTTTTAACTCCTAGGGATTTGGGGAGATAAAGAAGCTAATGTATATAGTAGATTTATAAACTTTAGAGTGATATGCTTACTTAATATTGCATTATTATTTTACGAAGAAAGAGTTAAATAAAAGAACTAGGGAATTCCTCATGGGAACTCATACCCACAGGGGTTATTACTAGTGAAACCAAAGATAAAAGTTATATTTAGGCCAAGTATCACAGAAATCATGTATTAAATGAATCCTCCTACTAATTAGTTAATGTCATCTGGTATTTTATTATTTCATCTTATTTTAGAAAGAATGTCAGCCGGTTTAGACATACGTAAACCCTGCTGAGTAACACATGTTAAAATAGTTTGAACAACAAAAAAAGGCAGAAAGAAATGTGGGACTGGCAAAATGCATAAAGGCATATGATCATAGCATAAATCCAGTAGATGGGCTTAGTGGTACACTGGAGGGGATTCTCAGTCGCTCACAAAGAGGGAGTGTGCAGGCCTTCCTAACTTCACATCTAGTGATATTATGTTGGTAAACTGAAATCAGCCATAGCGGCATAATATATGCCTCAGAAACTGGCAGATGCTACAAACCAGAACTTTTCTTTTTTCCCACAACCAGTTGTGAAACATTACCAGCCCCAAGGACCATCTGCCGCAGCACCCAAAGAAAAAGGAAAATGTCTCCTACACAACTCAGTGTCACAGGATAATCTGAATCTGATCCACGAGGGGAATGTGTGACTATTCTTGTTACTAAGCATAAGTATTTCTTGCTTCAGTGTCTCACAAAGAAAATACTTATATGAGGTAGTGGAAAACCCTCTCCAACTTCCTGATTTTCACCAAGTTCAGCAAACACAATTGCATTAAAAGTGGATACATTTTAATGTCATGCTTTTAAATTGCCATTGTACCATGAGTCAAGAGAGATTAGGTAAGGTTTTTCTCACAGAAGAGAAAAACTTATTATTATTTTTAAAGCACACTGTTATCCAAAAAAATCCAAAAGGAAGTCTAATAGCAGTAGGAAATTAAGTAATCTCCATATAGAAATGAATTGCCAAAGAAAGGAAGAAAATAGACGGCATTACTCAGGAGTACCGCCATCTCTCAAAAACCTGGACACGTTCCCTAACTGAATGGCTATTCCAGGTTATTAATTTGACATGCATCACACGTAGTGAACCTAAAGTTCTATCTTTTGTTAGTATCAGAAAATTTCAAAGTACCTACGCTTGCTCCATATATACGAGTTTTAACATAACGGGTATAATAAAAAAAAGTTTTTCTTCTTCTTTCTGTGTTCAAAACATTTTATTTCATCTGTGCCTGTGTATTTGTGTGTGTGTGCATGTGTGTGCACACCTCTAGATTTGTCTCCTTCTATAGCACAATATTGTGTGTCCTTTGCACTGAATCATCTTTTTTTTTTTTTTTAGAAAAGTGTAGAAAGAGAAGGAAAAAATAAATTCCATGATATTGGCAGATCTCCACCTTATCATATAAACTAATTCATTTTAGCCAAACAAATTCAGCCTATTCTTCTTTTTCCTATCTTTAATATAAGTGCTATTTGCTTCAACGAGGGTGTCAGTATCATTGGAATTTCAGAAAATGAAAAACACTTGTCAACACTTTTACTTTCCTTCATTCTCACTCTTTTATGCGTTGCAAACGCATCCACTGGAACACAGACACAGACACACCTATCTTCCCTGCCACTCACATGTAACACTCAATTTCCAGCTACATCCTTTAACACCCTGCTAGCGGCTAAGCTGCAGTCCATTCAGGCTCCTGATGAAAGAGCACTACTTAAAATATTGGCCTCCCATCAGCTCTACCTCTTTTACATTACAAAGAAGAATGAGCAAGGGAAGAGATTACCTTTCAGGAGTTTGGCAAGTACATTACTAATTAAAAGGATACAATATATATTTTAATAGCATTATTGGCTCTGGGAAAACAATATGTGCTCATTATAAGAAATGTTTAAAAGGAGGAATGTACAAAAAAATAACTGGAAACTAACATGATACCTCCCCAAACATAATAACTGCTAATGCTTCAAGACTAATCATCCAAATACCTCTACACATACACACAAAAATATACCTTCAATTTCGCTAAATCTAATGATTAAAAATGTTACTTTGCAAAAGCATTTTAGTGGACAATATTCTGTAGGCATTTCTGCATACTATTGGTTTTGGATTTTATTTTTTGGTTGTTATTGATGATGACATCTCAGGAGTTATTACTATATAAGTAAAGAAAAAAATTCTTACACGTTTTAGTCAAGATAAACATAATGATTCATGATTAGGAAATTTCAAATTCCTTTATCATTCAGAACATTGCTGGACTGTCTGCTTGATGGTAGAAACAAGGTCGGGTCAGAGGAGAGGTGGACTTCCATGGTTCAGATCCCATGAAACAGATACATTTGTAAATGATAAATCATTACATAGCAGAGTAAGTGACATGAAATCCTCTCTTTATATTTATATATATGCAACCTTTCAACAAATGGTGGATTGAGTTTACACTAGTGTAAGTGTAAGGGATATCTCTAAGTGCTGAAGAATCAAAATAAATAAAGTCCCTGCCTTCAGAGAATTTACAGATGAGTAGGGAGGTCAATGCAAAAATAGAAAATTTAAAATAAAGGAAAAAATGGAATCAAAACCCTTTTAATAAAATTGAGAAAACTTGATGGTTGACTCGGTGAAGAAGAGTTTTTCAAAACTAAATTTAAGGCCAGATGCAATGGCTTGCACCTATAATCCCAGCACCTTGGGAGGTTGAGGTGGGAGGATTGCCAGAGCTCAGGAGTTCAAGACCAGCCTGGCCAACATGGTGAGAACCCATCAATCTGTACAAAAAATACAAAAATTAGCCGGGCATGGGGGCATGTGCTGTAGTCCCAGCTACTTGGGAGGCTAAACCATGAAAATTACATGAACTCGGGAGAGAGAGGTTGCAGTGAGCCGAGATCACACCACTGCACTCCAGCCTAGGTGACAGAGAGAGACTCCATCCTCAATTTGAGGTTTCCAGCTTTAGAGACTCAATGGATGAATAAATAATGCAGATAGAAAGAGAGTGGATCTGGTGGGAATAATAAAACTTGGGCCTATGTAAGTTTAAGGTGCCTATAGGAGATCCAGGAGGAAATATGCGGTAGGTATTTAGGAATATAGTTCTGGATTTCAAGAAAGTGTTCAGACCTGGAGCTATATATTTAGACTGTAGCATTCATGTGTTAAAATGTAATTGCTAATGTGATTGTATTAAGATGTGGGGGTCTTGAGGAGATGATTAAGTCATGAGGCTGAAGCACTCATGAATGGGCTGGCTTTTGGATCATGAACTTCCCAGCCTCCCAAACCTTGAGAATTAAATTTCTATTATTAACAAATTACCCAGTTTCAGGTATTCTGGCATACCAATACAAAAGGATTATGACCACATATAACATAATTTTAATAACATATTTTATACCTCAGTTTTGGAAGAGAAAATAGGTTATTTCTAGATCTTCAGAATGCAAAACCCTTTTCTAAGTATAAATTAGAAGACATAAAATTCTTTTAAAAAATCAAAAGTTTTTCAATTATGAAATAGATTACCATGAAAGAGAGTGAAGTCTCTGTCACTAGAAGAATTCAATTAGTCTTCTACGAAATCTCCACCATGGAGTTATGGGAAATGACCAGATTTTTTCTCTAAACCTCTATATAACCATGGGATCTTACAGTCTAATATTTTTTCCCAAAATTCAAAACAATTAATTTGTTCCCCTTGTTGTGTTCTTAATGGCTCACTTCACAAATGCAGAGATGCTATGAGGAAATACTAAAAAAGAGAATATGTATAAGATTTTATTTCCTCTACACGAACAGGGTGCCAGACTCTGTGTCATCAATGACTATGCAGGAAGTCTCTGATTGCCTATCTGTGCTACCTGCCCAGATTCACGGTCAATGTACAAAGCTTCCTTCATGAAACTTACAGTCTCGTATGGGATACAGAGAGGCAAATGGTAGTTGGAATACAGAAAAACAAATGAGGAAATAAAGATGCTGTGAAAATAGAAAGTCATCTAATCCAGGTACAACTGGCACGTGGGAGGTTAGAGCACTCTCCCAGGCTATGCTGCTTAGACTGGCATGGAAAGGATCAGCAGAACTAGGTCGATGACCATGGGAGGCAGGGAAAAGCATCCATCTAGAGGCAGCTCGTGCACAGACTGGTCCCCTAGAGCTCAAAGATCAGTGTACTTGGAGTACATTGATGAGGAGCAAGTGGCAGAAGACCTACTCAGTGATCAGATCATCATGGGGCTGGACTTTATCCAGGGAAAAAGGAGACTTTGATATATTATAACCTCACAATGAGCATAAGCAGATGTTGGAGAAATAGTCTGACTTCTGCCTCGAGCATCAATGGGTCAGATGATAGAAGGTGGGAAATCTGTTAAGAGACCTCCACTACATTAATCTGGGAGAGAGATTATCTCTGTGAATGAGTTAGGAACAATGGGATGGAAAGAAGTACATTAGCTCGAAAGGTAGCAACAGTTTATCGAGACAAACCATGGACTTCCCTCAGTTCATTCTTTTAATCAATTGAAATATTGGGCCCAAATACAAGTTTTCTGAGTAAAAAGTGGTTGCCGTTCTCAATATATTGCAATTGCCTATATGCCAGCCAGAGACTATTTATCAGCCAAGTTTCCTAACTGTATTAGGTGTCTTTACCAATTACATAGCTTATCTCTCAGAGAATTGGAAAAGCATGAAAAAAGATGCCCCGATTCCAGCACACATTTAAACCCAGGATCTTGCTCATTCAGGATGTTTTAATTCAGGCTATTCACCAAAATGCCATGGAGTCACCATGTCATCTGTCCTCATGGCAAAAAGGAAGCTCTATTGAGTACTTTTGCTTCTTTCCTTGGGGATTTCCAGACCACTGGGGAGATAGCCAAAAGAATCACATCATCTCTGCATACTTTTAATGGAGGATGTATAAGTCTTCCGGTTAATGCAATTTACCATCACATGACCTAAGACCAACAAAATATTAAGCAAGTTTCCAACAACAGATTTCAGGGACTTCTGGAAGTTGCTGAATTAGAACCATAAGATAATGGAAATAATTTCCATTGTCAACTTGTGAAGCGGCAAACATTGGGAGCTGCCACTATGTTTTCAAAATGACAACTTGGCTGAGCTGTTGTAAATACGCAATTGTGGCCTTTTAACATACCATCCAAAATTATGATCTCACCTCTGACTCCATCTCTCTCCTCTAGCCATTGCGTCTCTTGCAGAACTTCTCACACCTCCTTCCTCAAGCAGCAGGCCTCTCTTGCTGTTTCTCTTTACTTTGAAATTTCAGTGTCTCCACACAGTAGTTTAGACTTACAGGGGAAATGACTATTGTCTTTCTTTGGGGTCTTTGTACTGGGCTCAGAACAACTTTGTTTTCTGGACCAAGCACTGGAACAGGTCACCTAATGGATAATTTACATGAGAGAGAGAAAAAGAGGCTATGTGAACACAGAGCTCTTCTTGAAATTCAGAATCTGTGATTACCACGATCCTGTATCTAGGATAACGCTGTTACAAAGAATAGATATGGCAAAGTTCCTTGGTTTTTAAAAAGAACAGATTTACTAACTCCGAAGAATTATTATTTAATCATAGGGTTTCATGCTGTGTGGAAAGGAGATCTTTTAAAGGCCCACAGAATAATTCACTTTTGTACCTGTATTCTATATGCACATAAGGTCATCTCTGACCTTTAAACACATACACACACACACGTACACACACACACACACACACACACACACACACACACACCCCTTTCAGTTTGACAGGCCTTTTAGGAATGCAGCACAGTGGATGTGTGAGTGAGTTGTGTCTGTACAGGTTCTACCCATTAGAGAAGGAGGCTCCGTTCTAGATGTTAGGGGAAGGCCAACGTTTAATACAGATAGGGCCCAGTTCTCATGAAGACAAGCTAAATATCTAGATACATAAACAGACACTGAAATGTAGGCAACCATTAATGCAGGGGTGTCTGGAGATTGTGAATCTGTTATTGAATTTGATGAAAGATGTGGGAGGTATCCAGTTTAGGGCCTGATTACTGATGTGTCAAGAAATTAGAAATAAAACCACATGTCTAGTGCAGTTTGGAAACGAGAAACAGGGACTGCATATATTAAACAGGTCACTTAGTGTTAAACAATGTGGTTTTCTTCCTTTTTTTGAGGCAAAGAGAGATCTGACTGAGAATTATAAGTGGATATTTGTTTTTCAGAAATGCATTCTCCTAATGCATGTATGTTTATGTTTTAGGCCACTTAGAATAAATCTTTACATCCTATAACAAAAAAGGAAATGAACCAGAGGCCCAGGTGACACTGCTGTCAACTGATCAATCTGAGCCTTTGTTTTATGGGTGCCTCTGCCTATGACACCTTATTTCATAAATATGGTGGATCCATTCACACTGAACTCATGGCCAACAGCAGGATAACTCACGCCTGAAGAAAACTCATCTAAAACACATTTTCTCCTTAAGACATGTCACAGCCTTCCTGTGATTTGGAATATGAGGCAGCATTTCAAGACTGTGCTCAGGGGCCATTTAAATGATGATATCGCCATAAAAATACCAAACTTCCACAGATACAGACACTCAAAAATGTAAGAAAAATGACACTCAACAGACAGTGGGAAGGGCACCGTTTATCATATGAGTGAAACAAGGAGGCAGAGTGGCCCCTGGTTGGACCTCAGCTGGGAACGTGTGTGTTGGGAATTTAAATATTTCCACTTCCTGGGCATGGCTGCAAATCATGCAAAAGTTCCCTTAGTATTGGCTTTTGAGGTTACAAATATATTTTAGCAAGTAGCAAAGTGGAATTCCCAAATAATGAGGTTCGACTGGATGTGAAACATCTCTGGTCAGACATTGAACATCACACAACAAAAAGAGACAGGGAACAAAAGAACAGGCTCACTTCCTGGAGGCAGTTTGCAGGCGGAGAGGCAGAGAGAGACAACAGCAAAACAGCTGGTCTTGCTGAGTTAAGGAGGCAGAGTTCAGTTCACTGAAGCTGATGTAACTAGAAATTATGAGACAGAATACCAGAGAAAAGGGGGGAGAGAGAGAGAGAGAGAAAGAATATGATCCAAAGGTCTATTGAAGAAGCCTCTGAATCTTCGGTTGGGTACTAACCTAAGCGGGTATTGGGGAATTCTTTGAAGGAACTTCCTTCTAAGACTGCATCAGATAGCAGGAAGAGAAGGAACATCCACATGGTATTCAACCAACCGATTCCTAAACCTAACTGAGGGATGGGAATGATCTGTGTTTCCTTGTAAAACTCGAGGCATTAGGCAGAGTCCTAGAAAGGGTGTAGCCACTGTAGTGGACAAAGCTAGCCCAAGGGCAGAGATTGCAATGCACCTGCCATTCCCAAGCTAAAAAGTAAGCATTGACAGGATCCAGTTAATCTGCAAGTAAGTGCACGCCAGTGCAAAATGCATCACTTCTTAGTAACATGAAACGAAATCCAGCACTCAACACATACAATGTACTATGTCTGGAAATCATTAGGAACTTACAGGGCATACAAAGAAACTGAAACATGTGACTCATAACAGGAGAAAAAGCAATCAGCAGAAACAGACACAAAGGGCAGCAGCAATGAAATTATAAGACAAAGATTTAAAACAGCTACGGAAAACATCATAAATACGCTCAAGAAAGTAAAGTAAAATATGAACGGAGTGGGAAAAAATAAAAATGATTCAGATAAAACTTTCAGAGATAAAATTCAAAATTCAGTCAAATTTATAGTATAAACATAACAGAGTTTTCAGTATTTTTCCTTCAGTAACTGATAGGATGATTAGACAATACACACACAAAATCTGTAGGACTAGAGCCCTGCAACTATTAAAGAAATTACACTCATTGTTTTAAAATATTCCACAGAGCAAATTCCAAGTTCAAGTAGTTTAAATGGTGAACTTTATAAAATATTTAAGAAAAAGATATACAATGTTTATAGACACTCTCAGAAAACAGATTTGGAGGGAACACCTCCCAATTTGTTTAATGTAGTTAGCCTTACTCTGCTAGGGAAACCAGCAAAAAAGACAGAACAGGAAAGGAAAAGTGCAGCCCAATAATTCTCAACACATAGTGTTGAAGGTGATAAAAATGAGTAACAAAATATTAACAAATCAAATGCCACAATGTATAAAATAAATAGTATAACATGACCAAGGTAGCTTTGTACCAGGAATGTAAGGTTAGTTTAGTGTTCAAAAACAAAACAATTCACTATAGAACACAAAGAAATACCATATGATGATCTCATTAAGTGCATAAAAGCATTGAAGAAATTTCCAACACTTATTCATAACTCTTAGCAAAAGATGAATAGAACGGAACTGAACTAAAATTAGTAAAAGACTCTCTGTATAAAATCTGTAGCTAAGGTCATATTTAATAGTAAAATATTGATGCTTCTTTCTCTAGGACTGAGAACAAAGTAATCGTGTTCACCCCTTTCTTCTCTGTTTGCAGCTGTGCTACAGTGCTCAGGTAGGAAACAAAGCAATGAAGAGAAACCAAAAAGATACAGATGGTAAAGGAAGAAGTAAAACTTCTGTATTTGGAAACAATGTTGGTGTCTACCTAGAATACACAAGGAATTTTCAAATCAACTATTAAGACTAATAGGTGAGCTTAGTAAGGTTGCTGGATACAAAAAATCAATTTATTTTTATATATAAGTGGAAAAAACCTGAAGTTCACTAAGTGACACTATTTATAATATAAAAATGAAATTCTTAAACATAAATCTAACAAAATTTATGTGAGACTTATTTATATACTGAAACTACAAAATGTTCCTGAGAGGAATTAAAGAAGGCCTAATTAATTAGAGGGATATAACATATTAATTAAACTGGGTATTAAACATTGCTAAGATGTCATCTCCCTAAAGTTGATTTAACACAATCACAATATCATCAGAAAACATGACAAGCTTATTTTAAATTTTTATGGAAACTAATGGAAGCTAGAGTAGCTGGGAAAAAAATTGGGAAAGAACAAAGCTGGAAAACTTCCAGTACCTACTTTCAAGACTTACTAGAATGCAACAAAAATCAAGACAGTGTGGTACTGATGTAAGGATAAACAAATAGACTAACAGGGCAAAACAGAGTCAAGAAACAGACCTGCACTTACATAGTTAATTGATTTTTTAAAGACTTTTGTTTTAGGTTCAGGGGTTCATGCCCAAGTTCGTTATATGGATAAATTGTGTGTCACAAGGGTTTGGTGTACAGATTTTTTTAATGTGTCCATGTGTACTCAATGTTTAGCTCCCTTATATAAATGAGAATATGTGGTATTTGGTTTTCTGTTCTGGTGTTAGTTTGCCAAGGATAATGACCTCCAGCTGCAACCACCTTGATGCAAAGGACATGATGTCATTTTTATGACTGTGTAGTATTCCGTGGTGTATCTGTACCACATTTTCTTTATCCAGTCTACCGTTGTTGGGCATTTAGGTTGATTCCATATCTTTGCAATTGTGAATAGTGCTGCAATGAACATATGCATGCATGTGTCTTTATAGGAGAATGATTTACACTCCTTTGGGCATCTTCCCAACAATGGGATTACTCAGTTAAATGGTAATAATGTTTTAAGTTCTTTGAGAAATTACCACATTGCTTTTCACAGTGGTTGAACTAATTTACATTCCCACCAGCAGTGCATAAGCATTCCCTTTTCTCCATAACCTTGCTAGTATTTGTTATTTTTTGCCTTTTTAATAATAGTCATTCTGACTAGTGTGAGACGGTACCTCATTGTGGGTTTGATTGGCGTTCATCTAATGATTAGCACTGTTGAACTTTTTTTATCATAGGCTTGTTGGCCACTTCTATGTCTTCTTTTGAAAACTGTATGTTCACGTCTTTGGAAACTTCTTAATGGGTTGCTTGGTTTTTGCTTGTTAATTTGTTTAAGTTCATTTTAAATTCCGGGTATCAGACCTTTATCAGGTGTATAGCTTGCAAATATTTTCTCCCATTCTGTAGGTTGTCTATTTACTCTGTCGACAGTTTCTTTTGCTGTGCAGATGTTCTTTATTTTAACTGGGTCCCACTTGTCTGTTTTTGTTTTTGTTGCAATTGCTTTTGGCATCTTTGTCATGAAATATTTGCCAGGACTCACGTCCAGAATAGAATTTCCTAGGTTGTCTTCCAGGGTTTTTATAGTTTCAGACTATACGGTTAACTTTTTAATTCATCTTGAGTTGATTTTTGTATATGGTGTAAGGAAGGGGTTCAGCCTTAATCTTTTGTATATGGCTGGCCAGTTATCCCAACACAATGTATTGAGTAGGGAGTCCTTTCCCCATTGCTTGCTTGTGTTGATTTTGTCAAAGATCAGATGCTTGTAGGTGTGTGGCTTTATTTCTGGACTCTCTATTCTGTTCCATTGTTGTATGTATCTGTTTGGGGGATTTTTGACATAGCCTTTAAAGTACTTCAACAGAGAAAGAAAAGTATTTCAGTAAATAGTACTGGAACAACTGAATATCTATATCCACAAAAGAAAGAAAAGAAAGAATCTCAAATATTATTTTTTGCCAGAAAAAATTAAAACATCAATAAATAAATCATAAACATATGTAAAAATGGATCATATACCTAAATGTAAGAGCTGAAGTTATGAGACTTCTATAAGAAAACATGAAAAAATGTTGGCAATCTTGAGTTAGATAATGATTTCTCATAGGACACAAAAAGCTATTGCTGACCAGACACGGTGGTTTGTGCCTATAATCCTAGCATTTTAGGAGGCCAAGGTTGGCAGATCATCTGAGATCAGGAGTTTGAGACCAGCTTGGCCAACATCGTGAAACCCTGTCTGTACTAAAAATACAAAAAAAAATTAGCCAGGTGTGGTGGCGGGCATCTTCCAGCTACTCAGGAGGCTGAGGCAAGAGAATTTCTTGAACCAGGGGGGCAGAGGTTGCACCACTGTTCTCCAGCTGGGTTGACAAAGTAAGATCCAGTCTCAAAATAAATAAATTTTTTAAAAAGCTAGTACTTATATTAAAACATTCATAAATTGGACTTTAGCAAAATTAAAACCTTTGCACTGTAGAAGACTGCTAAGAAAATGGAAAATGAAAGTCACGCATGTGGAGAAAATATTTGCAAAAATATGCACTTGTGGCCGGTCGCGGCGGCTTACACCTGTAATCCCAGCACTTTGGGAGGCCGAGGTGGGCGGATCACGAGGTTGAGAGATCGAGAACATCCTGGCCAACATGGTGAAACCCTATCTCTACTAATATACAAAAATTAGCCGGGCCTGGTGGTGCACTCCTGTAGTCCCAGCTACTTGGGAGGCTGAGGCAGGAAAATCACTTGAACCTGGGAGGCAGAGATTGCAGTGAGCTGGAATCACATCATTGCACTCCAGCCTGGGTGACAGAAGAAGACTCCATCTCAGAAAAAAAAAAAAAAAAAAAAAAAAAGAAAACAAAAGAAAAGAAAATTAACCAGTTTTTTTTTTAAAGATTTGAACAGAAACTTAAAAAAAAGAAGGTACAACATATCAAATAAAAACATAAAAAGATGTTCAATATCACTATTCCTTGAAAAAAAAAATAACCTAACCCCACAATGAAATAAGCAGTTTATACATGCTAGAGTGGCCTAAAATATTTGCTGTGGAGCAGCTGTGACACTCATACTGAGCTATTGGAAGTGCAAAGTGGTAGCTAACAGGCAAAAATATTTTGGCTCTTTCTTAAAAAATGAAACATATACTTATTCTGTGGCCCAGAAATCCCATATCTAGATGTTTACCAAGATAAAGGAAGCTTCCTTTATCTTTGTTCTCACAAAGAAATATGCATGAATATTTAAGGTAGCTTTATTAATCCAATCCTGGAGACAACTGAAATACCCATGGACTGATGAATGGATAAATGCATTGTGTATCCATAACTCAGAATACCATGCAACAAGGAAAAGGAATCCATTTGTTTGAAGACAATACTCCATGAGGTTTCTATGTGTCTTGCGACACCTTTTGTCTGAGACTACTTTTTTTCGGATGTTTGAATAAAAAACAGCCTGGGAGGACAGAGAGAGTGACTGTCCCGTGGCACTCTGTTTCCTGGCTAAATGTCTTCCTCCAGGGTTAAAGCTAGGTAGGTTCACTGGCAGCCCTTTTCAGCCTAGTGGAATGATAAGCCCAAGCTTTCTCAGTTGTGACACAGACCCTATGTGTGTGCCACATCTCAGGGCTACTTGGGGACTCGGAGGACAAAGAGAACACGATGAAACACACACTTCCTCCTGGATAATGAATAACAAAGTCCCTCATCTCTGACCCAGTGGTCTAGTGTCTTCTGCCAGAATCCATGAAGCAGTGGCAGGCTTACTTATCAGCATGGGAGCAGGGTAAAATTCCAAACCCTTCACCGTCCTGTGCAGAACTACAGATAAATGCAATGGCATGGAGGAATTTCAAAAGTATGCCCTGTGACAGAAGCCACACAAATGACTCTGTACAGTAAGCTTCCTCTACTGTGAAAATCTAGAAAAGCACAAACAGTAGTGATGGGGAGCAGATCAGTGTTTCCCTAGGACCAGGGTCAAGCAAAGGGATTGGCTACAAAAGGGCAGGAAGGAATTTTTAGGGGTGAAGGAAATGTTCTATATCTTGTTGGTGCTGGTAGTTATACAGCTGTATTTTTTTTTCCATCAAAATTCTTCTCACTATACACTTAAAGTGGTGAATTTTTTATCTTCAATTTATACTGTAATACATTTGACAAGATTATTAACAAAGATAAAGCTAGAATATCAGTCTTGATATCCTGAATTAACTTTTATCATATCTTATGTTTTTTCGCTCAGTTTTGGATCAACTTCTCATTCATCCTCCAAACTCAATGTTAAGTATTAAGATAAGTTAAATAGCGTAAAATATATGAACATTATATATGTATTTTTGAGGACTCATCCATTTTGACAGTATCTGTCCTTCTATAGATATTCTTTAAACCAGCTTTCTCCCTGGCAATTGAATTTTAAGCACAACTTAGCAGGGTGGGAATTTCAGTCTCAGTCACTTTGGGTTTTTTTTTTCTCTATCTTCACCATATTTTTTTTTAATCCACATGTGCAAAGTAGAGCAGAACCTAAAAAAAGAACTCTTTGATCTCTGGACCATATTGATCAGTTCTGCCAGGTTTTTTGTGCAAGCCTCCCGGGCCCAGCACTTCTGCTGATTCTGTAGAACGCTGGCCACTGGAATTTTTGCTGAGGCTGAGTCCAAGTGCCTGGGGACCACTCTTCCTAGATACATCACGTGGCCAACCCCTGTGGACCAGCACATAGAGGTGGTGTAGCATGGAAACCCAGGTGCTCAGCCCTTGAGGAACCTGCAGACATCTGCCCTCATCCTGGTCTTGGGAATGCCACTTCTCTCTCCTGCTGTCACATCCTATCCTTCAAAAGCACTCCCTCTTTTTCACTCTTATCCACTTTACATCACCTGTACATGCTTTCACAGGAAGATAAGATATGGTCTCCAACAAACACTTTTTATGCCCTATTAATGTGTAAGAGGCAAAGAAATAAAAGGTTCTGAAAGTTTTCTTGGGGTGGAGAAATCAAAATATAGAAAAAAGGACAAATAGCTTTTACTCTTGGTCCCATGGAAATGAAACGAAAGTAAATGTTAACATCTCAAAAACTTTTCCTGCCATGTTCTCATAGTTTCTATTTTGGTCTACAATAAGAGAACTTATTGGAAATGAATTCTTAGTCCTAGGTCCTAGTACATTTCTCTGAAGACTTCTCACTACAAAATTCCTGAATTACATATTTCTTCCCCCCCCCCATGAATTGTGTATTATAAGAAAATAAATTGTTTTGATTTTGCAACATTGCAAAGCCAAGTATGCAGAGATTAGAAGGTTTGTGAAAAATTAGAAGTATTTTAAGATATATTTGGTTAACAGAATAACTTGAGCCTCCCTCTCAAACTTGGCATTTGCTCTTCCTTTGCAAACCACTGCTCTCAAATTATATGCTGTGCATAACAGTCATGGGTATAATGGATGGTCAGTCACAGCAGAGAAAAACAGAGCTGCCCAAACAACTTAGTACATTCAAGGCATTCTTCTCTGTTTATGACAAACAGAAATTGTGGCTGCATATGACCACTTCTGAGTTTTCTCATATATTGATATTGGTTTAAAAAAATAGAAATATTTTTGAAGATAGCTACAGTAATAGTAATGCAATATAATTTGATTTTACATGGCATACTTAGGAACTGAATTATAGTATCTCTACTTTTAATTTGTGGGGTAGAGAAGCTATGTGCAACTTTCCAGATAAAACCAATAGACCAAATCCTGCCACAAGATCTTGGCCTTAATACAGTGCCAACTCTCCAGCACATGGTCCTCTTTGGGTGGCACTGATACTGAGATGTGTCAAATTCTAGCAATGGAACATCATCAGAAGAAAACGCAATCTATGACTGGATGACAGTGGTCTGCCTCTGTGTCTGTGAATTTTTATGACTCATATACAAAATGGCAATAGGGTATCATAGAAAAATATATGAGTGGAGCTTGAAGAAGATGAGTGCTGAGATGGAATCGCCCACCAGCTAGCCGTGGTCTTTGCAAGTCTCTACACTCTTTATGATCTTATTTTCCTAATTGTAGAAGTACAGACTAAGACTAGACAATGCCCAAGCTTCCTTCCAGTGCTAAAACTATGAGGAACAAAATAATTCATGGTTCCATTTAGTCAATTACTATCCTTCCCTTAAAATAATAAATTCACCCCTATAATCAACACAATTTATTATATATTTATCTTAATAAATATGGTCAAGAATTTACAGAATCATGACTGTTATGGCTTAGAGATTGGGATTGCCTATATAAGAGTAATAGGTAAGGACTTCATGACTAAAACACCAAAAGCATTGGCAACAAAAGTCAAAATAGACAAATGGGACGTAATTAAACTCCAAAGCTTCTTCACAGCAGAAGAAACAATCATTAGAGTGAATCGGCAACCAACAGAATGGGAAAAAATTTTTGCCATCTACCCATCAGACAAAAGGCTAATATCCAGAATCTACAAAGAGCTTAAAGAAATTTACAAGAAAAAAACAACCCCATCCAAAAGTGGACAAAGGATATGAAGAGACACTTCTCAAAAGAAGACATTTATGTAGCCAACAAACACATGAAAAACTGCTCATCATCACTGGTCATTAGAGAAATGCAAATCAAAACCACATTGAGATACCACCTCACGCCAGTTAGAATGGCGATCATTCAAAAATCTGGAGACAACAGATGCTGGAGGGGATGTGGAGAAATAGGAACACTTTACACTGTTGGTGGAAGTGTAAATTAGTTCAACCATTGTGGAAGACAGTGTGGCGATTCCTCAAGGATCTAGAAACAGAAATATGATTTGACCCAGCAATCCCATTACTGGGTATATACCCGAAGGATTATAAGTCGTTCTATTGTAAAGAGATGTGTACACATATGTTCATTGCGGCATTGTTTACAATAGCAAAGACTTGGAACCAACCCAAATGCCCACCAATGATAGACTGGATAAAGAAAACGTGGCACATATACACCATGGAACACTATGCAGCCATAAAAAGGATGAGTTCATGTCCTTTGCAGGGACATGGATGAAGCTGGAAACCATCATTCTCAACAAACTGACACAAGAACAGAAAACCAAACACTACATGTTCTCACCCATAAGTGGGTGCTGATCAGTGAGAACACATGGACACAGAGAGGGGAACATCACACATCGGGACCTGTTGGGGGGTTGGGGACTGGGGGAGGATAGCAGAGGGTGAGCGGATTAGAAATGGATAACATTAGGAGAAATACCTAATGTAGGTGACGGGGGATGGATGCAGCAAAACACCATGGCATGTATATACCTGTGTAACACTCCTGCACCATCTACACAGGTACCCCAGAACTAAAAGCATAATAATTAAATAAAAGAGTAATAACAAACATGGTAAGACAGGCATTGTTCTAGCATTTTATAGATATAAACTCATTTAATCCTCAGAACCACCCTATAAGGTAGTCATTTCTTTCTTTCTTTCTTTCTTTCTTTTTTTTTTTTTTTTTGAGACACACAGAGTCTTGCTCTGTCAGCCAGGCTGGAGTGTGGTGGTGTGATCTTCGCTCATTGCAGCCTTTGCTTCCCAGGTTCAAGTGATTTTCCTAATTTTTTTGTATTTTTAGCAGAGACAGGATTTCACTATGTTGGCCAGGATGGTCTTGATCTCCTGACCTCATGATCTGCCCACCTCAGCCTCCCAACGTGCTGGGATTACACGCATGAGCCACTGTGCCCAGTCAGTAGTCATTATTAGGTTACTACTCTTTTACAGATAAACAAAAATATGTAATAAAACTTCCTGTTATAAAGTAGACCTGCCAAACTTTACTGATATTACCTTGGGACCCTCCCATTCCCCTCCTACCCAACCCACTCCAGCCTCAGCTCTCTTCCTCACTGTTCACACAGCCCCAACCGATAGAGTCGTCCCTTGTATCACTAAAACTCAGGTGGAGGGGCAGTTGGACAGTGACTGAAGTTCAGTGGAGAGATGGAGATTATTGATAGAGATTTTGGAATCCTCAGCTTCTGGTTATCGATAAACTCTACCAAAACCAATGTGCCCTAAGAAAAGAGGAAAGCCAAGGCAGGAAACACCAACAATTACGAAGTCATGTTCATCACCAATGTCCACTCTCGCTCAACTCCCAGGAAGAGCGCCGTCTTCCCCTGCACTGGGAGAGTAAGCTTGATTCTACGACTAGCTTCGGCCAATGAAATGAAGTGGAAGAAGCTTCAGGACTCGATTTGTCCTTTGCCGGCTTTTCCCTTCCTGTGCCACCGTGACCAGCACCGTTCAGAGAGGCTACCCTGGTTGAGGGGCTACCAGACAAAAATGAGACAGCACAATAAATATACAGCATAACGGAAATCGCTCTTTGTTCTCTTAAGCTACTGAGAAATTAATACATTGAGGAGAATAAGGAGAAGGACCCAGAAAGGCACATGCTGAACAAGTAGAGAGCAGTGCCACCAAAGTCTGAATCAAAGCATGGGGAGAAAAGTCAGGAGCGTCAAATGCTAAAAGAGGTAGAGTTACAGGACAATGGGACCCTCTATTTGATGTTATTGAAAGCACTTTCAATGCAAGAGTAGGGACTACAGCCAGACTGCAGTGGTAACTGTCAGTGCAAATGCAAGGAAATGAAAATAGTAATGCAGAGAGTTCTTTTTTAAAAATTAAAGGAGTAAGAGAGAGAAGGTTACATGAGGAGATAGAGGGAGAGTTGCTTAATACTCAATTGCGCAGGGGAAGTGGTAGAACATCCCGTATTTACGCGGCAAACATCCTAAGGAGCTGGAGCAGTTGAGAGTGTGACAGGCAATCATGAAAAATGATGGGGTTACCTGTGTCCATGTGCAGTCCGCAGTCAACCATTTTTTTTCTGAGGACACATCTCTCTTCCAGTGAGTTATATAAATTCATAAATACTCCCCCGCCACTCAGGTCACACATTCGTATTTTTTAATGGACTTAGACACACCTGTGCACAGATGAATGAGGCTACAAGGTAATAAGTATGTTATGATATCTAAATATCTGCTGTTTTTGACTTCTGAATTAAAATTGAGTCCAAGAGGATCTTAAATAAGCCATAACACAGTTCCCAGCCTGGAGTTTGAATTCACACTACAAAATTCAGTATCCTGTGCTATGGGCGAAGTTACTTATCCTCTTGGAGCTTCTATTTATTATGTAACTTTAACCAACACACACATACACACACACACATACACACGTAAGTATATAATCCAATTTAAAAATTTAAAGCGTATTAATGTAGGCCCAAAATTTCCATAAGGAAATGTACATTTTCCTAAAGTCATTTGTGATTTTAGGAAAGGTGCCATGGCCACCTGTATAATCCTCACACTTTGGACGAGGCGTCGTGGCTCACCTATGTAATCCTCACACTTTGGGAGGCTGAGGGCAAGAGGATCACTTGAGGCCAGGAGTTCGAGACCAGCCTAGGCAACACAGTAAGACTCCATTTCTAAGAAAAAAAATTAGCTGGGCATGGTGGTACTCACCTGACGTCCCAGCTACTCAGGAAGCTGAAGCAAGAGAATAGGTTGAGCTGGGGAGTTTGAGGCTACAGTGAGCTACGATTGAGACCCCACACTCCAGTCTGGGTAACAGAGTGAAATCTGATCTAAAAAAGCAAAGTAAAATAAAATAAAATCGTTTGTTTATTGTTTCTAGAAGGTAGAAAACAGAGGAAGAATCTTGCTGAAAATGCGAGTTATACCGGACACAGGCAGCAGTCAGTGGTGAAGACTCTTAACCCTGCAAGTCTCCAAAAAAAAAACACATGGAAGGGAATACGTGAGTCAGTTTTTAAAATTCCTTAATTGAAAACCCAGATAAAACAAAATGAAAAATTGTTCTTCATATGATCATTATACTAACATTATTAGAGTCACTGTAGATTTAAAACTCCCAGTAACAATTTCTACGTTTTATGGCATTCTTCATTTTCCTGAGAACTATTATATGACTAATTCTAAATAAATGTGAATTTAAGAAACTTTTTATGTAAAGCATCTCAATTCCTGAAATATATGAAATCAAAGATGAGAACAACAGCTTTTTAAATTTGCCAAATGTATATGATACTAAGAAAGGAAGCACCTGAAATTATCTTAACTGTTGAGAACTGAAACTGAGTCTTATTTTGTTGCAATGTCCCAAGGTTTATTATCAAAATTTGACTTTAATAATAACCACAACAGTGTTTTTGACACTGCGTATGTGATAGAACCATTACAATAATTTTAATGGGGAGGGACTTTGGAAATCATTCAGTCCCAAGCACAGAATGTAACTGAGGCCCAGAAAGAGTAAACGACTTCGTCAAAGTCACGTGTCTTAGAAAAAACATCCATTAACCTCAGATTTGAGATAAATGACTACAAATAATAGTTCTAATACTCTTGTAGTCTCATTAATGTTAATCTCATAAGTGGGCTGTATCACAGTCCAGCTGTAATTTTCAATTGCAGCTTTTTCAGTTCAGCCCCTTGAGCTTCGGAGTTGATTCAGATTCACATTAAAGATGATACCCTTTTGTTCTGTGATATTCCCTCCTTTCCACAGGCATGCGTCTCTCATGGATTTAACAGGACAATTCGTACATTTGCTGCATTGAGAAGGGGGTTCTTATGTCACCCGGTTTTCATCGGATCATAACTGATAGATAATTGTTTTAAGAAAATAAGCAGAGCATATGAATTATGGCACAATAATTAAACATACACGTAACTAAACTTACCCACCAGTACAGAAAGCACTGCAGAAGCAAACAGAGGGGGTGTGGGCCTACGGGGACCACCATCAATGAGTCCCCAAAGTTTTTTCCGCATAAGGCGTAGAAAAGAGAAGGCATATAGCCATAAAAATCTCTGCAGAAATTTCTGCAGAAACATTTAGACATAGACGCCTATATGCATTCTCTTTTTTACAATTTCTGCAAGCAAAACTTACATTAATAAAACACATTCAACATATTTGCTCTCCTCTAAATTCATCCAAAGAGCGAAACTCCAATTACAAAGAACTGTTTTATTTTTTTTCTTAAACATTATAAAGGGTAGCCAGTATAGAAATGGGAGGTGACAAGATGGCATTTGATCTATGAGTCCACCCTCTGAAAAGGAAAATGTCCAGAAAGAAGTCATTGAAGGTGTGTGTGTGTCCTTTGTTACTTAGAGTATATTTCACGCCAAATGACATGAAATGCTGAGGCTCATAGGCTGCTCGAGTGTCCCTCATAGACGCCAATTAGCACTGGTGCCCAGTGGCAGCCCGGCTGAAGCGCCGTCTACAGGTGCTCACCCGTTACACACAGCGGGAAGTTACATTGCTCTAAAACCACAAGCCACTGCTTTGATGGTTCAGGAGACCTTGGCCTTTTAAACGTATAAACAACCTTTCTTTTCTAATCTGGGCCATTAGAGGGAAATGCTGTGAAAGCCTGTATTCTGAAATAACCAGGTTTGCTCAGAGTCATGACAGTTTTCAATCTTGCTGCCTGTAATAGAAGAATAGCATTCAACTAAAAATAACATGGGTGCGGGACGTGCCTTGGGCACCTACTGAGGCCTAAAGGGTTTCCGATTAATTTGAAACTGAGCAAAGGTGGATTTTTCTGTCTGGTTTGGCCCTTTTGTGGGTGTTGTAATCATGGGGAAAATTTGTCCGCCTAATGAGCTCTGAGTACAGAGAGAAGAAAAACTGTAGATGAGATGAAAACACTCATCAGACAAGCCTATGGCTTTTCTTTTCTAAATTATAATTATATGATTAATAAGCATTTATTGATTCTGTGCCATTCCTTATAATAGTTATTTTCATCTACAAAGTACTCATGTGCCGTCAAGTACTATAATTAAAATAAATGAATAAACAAATATAGATTGTGTTTCAACACTTTGGAACGTCCTAATAAAATTAAAGACTGCCTAAAAGAACCATATTTTAGATACCTTAGGACATAGAAAAGTTTATCATAGTCAGGAAAGTTGTAATTTGTAGACTTTTATTGCTTTTTGGGGGAAACTGATAGATGATCGAACTGACAGATGCTAATTCAAACATTCCAGTAAGTCTTTGAATGTTCGAAAAACTCATGAAATTTCAGGTGTTAAAACCATCTTTCAAAAATTAGAGATGTATCTTAATTCTCATGTCACTTTCAGGTTCCGCTTTATAACATCGGCACCTACCAGAGCCTTAGCTCTGTGTATGCTGATAAACGGGAAAAAACAAACAAACATAACCCACCCTATGTCCTCCTGAAAACAGAAGGAAGCATAATCCAAAACATGACTTTTAGGTTTGGGTACGGATTGAGGAGTCAGGAAGGGAGACTACACAGAATGAGAGTGTGCAAAAGGAAATCTATATCTTTGGGCTAAACATGAAACTTTGGTACCCTTCCTCCCCAGTTCAAAGCAAGCTCTTTCTTCGGCAGGACAATGGGAGAATGAAGGGTGGCCCTAGTATATCAGGGCAATGAATTACCAGCGCATGAGCCATCATGGATGAATCTATAGGAAAAAGCACTCCTGCTGTCGGGCTCCAAACATCCGTTAAATAGAAAGGTACATATTTCATAGCTTTATTGGCGTGGTCATTTTAGTGCTGGTCATTTTATATGTCAGTCCTTCTTTTAGGAACTATTTATCTCTCTTCAAAAGAGAAATGTCAAAAGAATTTGGGACACCGAAGAGGCTAATATATATAATTTGTTTTACATCACGAATATACTACTACAGATAATATATATATATATATATATATTCAAAGGAACTGAAGATGACTTCTCAATTTATGTTATAGTAAATGTTCACTGAAACACTTAGAAAATAAAATGGCTTAATTAACTGAGGGCTAAGCATAAAACCGTTTTGCTAGTTTCATCACGGGTAAGTCTTTCTCAAGCATTTATGAATATATTGTGAAATGTCTTAATTATCTTTGCATATATGGAGTTCAGTACAGTACTGGCAAACACCAGGTGCTTAATAATGGTATGTTAAGTCATGTTAAATGATTCAATCTTCCTGATAAATAACATTTGTGAAACGCCTGAGAATACCTACTTAAATTTTCATTATATTTCATACACAAGAAAAGATTTCATATCTAAATTTGACTTTCCATATCATTATTTATTCTTATAACAACCCCTATAAGTAGGAAGGATGAGTTTTACTATCCTATTTAATATCAGAGTTGATCACATACATTCATGCAAGTAGTCATTTGCACTGATTTTATAATGAGAAGACTTTTGACATTAACTTGTTTGTTTCATTATTTCCATTTTCCTTCTAAATCTGATCAAAGAAATCACAGGCCAGTTAACTGACAACCCTCACTATTTCCTTCTAGCTGAGAGGTTGCTGGGCACATCACCCACATGCACACACTCTAACTACAATAGTAATTCTAGAACTTTTGGTCTCAGTTTCCCTTAACATTTCTAAAAACTATTAAGGACAACAAGCTTGAGTTTATGCAGGTCATATCAAGCAATATTTAAATATTAGAAATTAAAATGGAAAATTTTAAAAATGTACATTAATGCATTTAAGAACAATAAATGCATTCTACATTAACATAAATGTTATTAAAAATAACGATATTCTTCAAAACCAAAAAATAGTAAGATGTATGATATTGTTTTACATCTTTGCAAATCTTAGTGTCTTGCTTAATAGAAGACACCTGGGTTCTCATATCTGTTTCTGTAGTCAACCTGTTGTCACACGTTCTTTTGTTTCAAGCATAGGAAGAAAACCCAGCTTCACACACATATGTAATTTTAACAGGGAGAAACATCTTAATTGCCTATTAAAAATTCTTCATGAAAATTCTTGTTTGAAATTGCACTGAAACTTGACAAATGGTAGTTTTTTTTAATGTTAATTGAAAAGTGGGACTGAAACCCTTTCAATTAGCTTTTCCTCTCTCATATTAAACCACAATGATCTATCTTACGCTTTGAAGACATCTGTTAACTCACAAATAATTTTGTAATATCATTCATTTGTAATTTGGAAAATGTTACTTTGCTAAGTTATACAGATCTTCCAAATGTTGACATATTTCACTACTTAACATTAAAAAATTACAGTTGCTAATATTGCCACTGATCTCATCAAAATAACATTGGGAAGCAGTGAAGCTGACAGTGGCACATACAAATTTTCCGAAATTTTAGTTTGCACTTGGAATCTGTAAGTTCGTAATTGGACACAAACACCATCAGTTGTTTTTCTTAAGTAACAGGCTTATTTTTTTTAACCCCCAAATGGCCAGGAAATACTCAATAGACCAGGCATAGTTTACCTATCAAGTCATTTTCTGAAGTAAAATAACGTTCTATGTTAAAAATAAATTGGCTAGTTCAGCTGAAATCTCAGTCACTCAAATGCTTTTACTAAAGAAAACTATCGTTCTGCTGCGGTAGATTGTGTGTTTTATGGGTAATTTCCATTTGGTCAAACAGAATAGTACAAAGATGCATGCCCAAGGGTTGAAATTTCAAGAAAACTTACAAGTTTTACTGGTTTGTCAAGACATTTCTACATGAACCAGGCTTTTGACCCCCTGTGAGTATGTGATGGTGAAATGCGGTGAGGACTAGGACACTTTGCTGCTGACTCAATTCATGCTTAGGACCACACCTCACTTCTCCCACTGCCTTTGTGTCATCATTCCAAACGGCAGCGCAGCGAAAAATACAGATAGGATTTTATGTTATTACAAAGACAGTTCTGACCTGATGAAACCACTGTAAAGGGTTCTGCAGACCGCAAAAATGTCTTCATGAAGGCAACATAACATAGTTGAAAAAATTCGCAAACATATTGCGCTGAATTTGAGGCCCAGCAGCATTTGTAACTACTTAGGTAACTTGGGACATGTTTCTTAAATATTCCTGGACTTGGTTATTTCCTCTATCAAATGCAACTGCAAATGTAACTGATAGAAGGGATGGGTGACCCATCAGTCAAAGCACCTGCACCACTTCTGTTTCAGACTCAGTGGTAGTGATTCAATGTGAATTTACTGTGAATCCTCACAATTCTTAGCACAATGCCGTATACAAACATAAATGCATATTTCAAAGCTAGACAATTAAAATAGAGAAAAAAATGAGACTATCTTCTAGAGGCGTGCTATTTAATGCAATACTTACTAGTTACTTGTGGCTACTGGACAGTTGAAATGTGAATAGTTTGAATTGAGATGTGCTTTTGGGGAGAAGCTAATATTTCCATATGGCTCTGTGTGTGTTCTTGTCTTACTATTCTTTCAGTTTGAACAACTCTGTTTAGCATTTCTTGTAGAGTATATCTAATAATAAATTCTCTCCACTTTTGTTTCTCTTGGAGAGTCTTAATTTCTCCTTTGTCTTTGAAGGAAAGTTTTGCTAAATGCAATATTTTTCAATGATAGTTTTTTATTCCCCACACTTTGAATATATTATCCACTCCCAGTGGCATGCAGAGTTTATGCTGAGAGATACACTCATGGAAGTTTATTGTATAGGATGAATTGTTTTTTTTACTGGATACTTTCAAGATTGTCTCTTTATTGAGTTTAAGCAGTTTGATTATAATGTCTTGTGGTGTGGGTTCTTGTTGAATTTATCCAAATCGAAATTTCTTGAACTTCTTAAATCTGTCTGTCCTGCCTTCCTTCCTTCCTCCCTACCCTCCCTTCCTCCCTCTCTCTCTCTCTTTCTTCCTTCCCTGCCTTCCTCCCTCCCTCCCTTCCTTCCTTCCTTTCTTTTCTTTCTTTCCTTCAACGGAGTTTCACTCTTGTCACCCAGGCTGAAGTGCAGTGGTGCATTCTCGGCTCACTGCAACCTCCGCCTCTCTGGTCCAAACGATTCTCCTGTCTCCGCCTCCCAAGTAGCTGGGATTTCAGGTGCCTGCCACCATGCCCGGCTAATTTTCTGTTTGCCTTTTTAGTAGGGATGGTGTTTCACCATGGTGACCAGGCTGGTCTCGAACTCCTGACCTCAGGTGATCCACCTGCCTCAGCCTCCCAGAGTCCTGAGATTACAGGTGTGAGCCACTACAGCTGGCATGCGTATTTGTTTCTTTCCTCAGATTTGGGAAGTCTGGGATAAATATTTCCTCAGTTAAGCTCTGTTTCCCTTTATTTTTCCTTTCTGAGACTTCCATAAAGTGTATAATTGTCCCCTAAGATCCTTTGGTTGTCTGTGGCTTTTTTCATTTTTATATTATTTTGCTTCTCTAATTCAATGATTTTATGTGATCTATCATTAAACTCGCTGATTCTTCTGCCTAATCAATCTGCTGTTGAACCCTTCTAATAAATTTTTTGTGTCAGTTATTTTATTTTTCAGCTCTAGAATTGCTGTTTGGTTCATTTTTCTAGTTTCCATCTCTGTTGATTTTTCATTTTGTTCATAACACATGTTTCTGATTTCATTTAGATGTTTATCTGTGTTCTTTCTTTTAGTTAATTGAACATCATTTTTGACAGGAATTTAAAATCCTTTGTCAGGCAGCTCATAAATCTGTTTCTTTATGAACAGTTCTGGAGTTTTATTCTATTCCTTTGACTGGGCCACATTTCGCTGTTTCTTTGTATGCTTCGTAATTTTTCACCCGGAGTGGGGTGTTTGAAGAAACGAACTACATCTCCCTATCTTTCTGTACTGGCTTCTTGCAGAAAAAGACCACCAATCAGCCCAGTTGATTCTAACATCTCTCAGAGATCTCTTGCCTGATCTCTTTTGAAACATGAAGGCTGCCTATGGAACTGCAGCCCTAGTGTGTTGCCTGCTGATCTGTTTTTAGTGGCTTCCAAACTCTGACACTAGTCCCATCAACACTTCAAGTCAGGCGAGCCACTCAGACTGCCACAGACAAGGCATAATGGTGGATACATGGTGTACACTTTTGTTCCCTTCTCCTTGTAGCAGGGTATTTCCTCTAGTTTATTTTGTACTATGCCATGTAGGGGTAGGAGACATGAACTTTTCTTATCCCTTTCATTGGAATACCTTCTTGATAGTACAGTGGCCTGGTTGCTCTTGCTTCTCAGCTGGTGCCTAGAGTTCCCACAGAAGTATTCTGATCCATATTTGTTAACTCAGTGTTTTTGTGGGGGTCAGGAGGGCCTGTAGCTTCCTACTCCACCATCTTGCTGACATCATCGCTTCACCGTTTATTTTTGTAAACCAAGTTTTATTGGCACACAGCCGTATTCATTGATTCATCCAGGGTCTATGGCTGTTTTTGTACTATAGTTGCAGAGTTGCGTGGCTGTGACAGAAACTGTCTGTCCCCAGTATCTGGCGAAAGTTTTTTTTTTTTTTTTTTTTTTTTTTTTTTTGGAGACGGAGTTTTGCTCTTGTTACCCAGGCTGGAGGGCAATGGCGCGATCTCGGCTCACCACAACCTCCACCTCCCAGGTTCAAGCAATTCTCCTGCCTCAGCCTCCCGAGTAGCTGGGACTATAGGCACGTGCCACCATGCCCAGCTAATTTTTGTATTTTTAGTAGAGACGGGGTTTCACCATGTTGACCAGGATGGTCTCGATCTCTTGACCTCGTGATCCACCCGCCTCGGCCTCCCAAAGTGCTGGGATTACAGGCGTGAGCCACCGCGCC
>PVKV010006748.1:0-82492 GCA_004027835.1 Alouatta palliata
GGTGTGTCTTCACAGTAGATTGATCCTTTTATTATTATACAATATCCCTCTCTGTCTCTGGTAATTTTCTTTGCTCTAAAGTCTATTTGATATTAATATAGGTATTTCTGTTTTCCTTTGATTAATGTTACATAATAGATCTTTTTCCATTCTTTTACTTTTAACTAACTTATTGTATTTCAAGTGAGTTTTTTTAGACAACATATGATTGGTGGTAATTTTTTAATCTACTCTGTCAATATCTTTCAGGTATTTAGATTATTTACATTTAGAGTACTTATTGATATTAGGGTTCAAGTGTGCTATTTTAATGCCTTAATTAAAATAGTTTTCAGATGCTCTAGGGATCTATTCATCACTACTCAGAGATTGATATGACTGTTATTTATATTAAGTTATATGTACAACTTGGAAATAGTAATTGGACACAGGAAGAGGATAATAATATTAAAAGTGTTTAGAATAAATTGTCTGCCATATTATTTATGAATTGGGAGACAACTTTATCCCTTTATCCCAATATATTTATATTTTAATATTTTTAAATAATGTTTTACTTTGGCCTACACAGATATGGAAGAAATAGTTCTTAAGAAGCTAACTAAATAATTTATTGTACTCACGTTTGTTGAACATTTTCTACATGCAAATTATTATTCCAGTCAAGGGGAGTACAATGATGAACAAGATTACTAATAAATGTAAAAATGCAAGAACTATAAAAAATTTATTTTGTTTTATATCCTTTATACCATATTGTACTTTATATTAGCTTGCTAGGGATGCCATAACAAAGTACCACAGACTGAGGGGCTTCAACAATAGAAATTTATTTTCTCACAATTCTAAAGGATAGAAGTCTGAAGGTAAGGTGTTAGCAGGCTTGATTTTTTCTGAGGCTTCTCTTCTGGGCTTTTAGATAGTCTTTTCCCTGTATTTTCACATGATCTTTCCTCTGCACATATCTGTTTCCTAATTTCCTCCTCTTTAAGGACAACAGTCATCCTGGATTATGGGCTACACTAATAAGCACATTTTAACTTACTTCTATTTACCTATCTTCGAATAGTTACATTCTGAGGTACTAGGGGTTAGAATTTAAATATAAGAATTTGAGAAAACACAATTCACACCATAAAATATATTTTTATTTTATTTATATATTTTATATTAATATAATAAAAACATTTTAATATTTTATATACTAAATACCCATATGTAACAGTTTGGATATGCTTGTATGCATGTATGTATGTGTGTGTAAGGTGTTTCTAATATATATGAAGAAAAATTAATATACATGAAATGACTATACTAAATATTAGAGACATATTAATACCTGTACTATTTTTACTTCCATACAATCAAATATTTATCAGAAAATTTGCTTTTTAGTTTTTCTAGCAGTCAGTGTCTGAACAGATGATATTCTCTGAACAGATAGTATTAACTAGATCTCCAGTGCAGGCAAAGTCTTAATATGTTGGAAATTTAATTTTACTTAAAAAGCACTCCCAACATTTTAAAGTATTTTGTTCAAATTATGTTTGCTCGTTGTGCACAAAAATTAATATCTCAATATTTCCATGGATATATTCTACCCATGAAATGTTTGGCCCATTGGAAAAAATAACCTAAAAACTTTCACTATGTAAGAACATAGAGGAAAGCACTTTTTCAATCTCTTATCAACTCACTTATTGAGTCTAGGATAGTGCTTAAAATTTTTGGAAAAAAGATTGGCTAAATGATATGGTAAACCCTAGTAAATCAATTTCTTAGTGAGCAGGTGTTTTAAAACATCCTCCTCTATACACATTGGTATATGTTTGCATAATTTACTCAGTGGAGCTTGCCATGGGATAAGCCCCAATGATAATGTAATAAATAAGAGTGAAATTTTATGTGGCAAGTATTTGGGGTGTATTTTTCTATTCTTCTTAACTGTGTCCTTCTATTAGATTGAATGATTTAAAAATTGCTGCTTTGTAGATGAAAAATTGAATGGTAAATATATCATAATTCAATCTATAGATACACAGATATTCTTCATTTATTTTTTTCACCTTTGGTTTTGTGTACAAGATGATATAAAAGTGATTCTTGTGTGGAATAATTTGTCTAAGAGGGAGCAATGGTTTGACTTCAAACTCTCATCTAACATAAATGTCCTGGAGTAAGAGGCTCATAGCCTTTGGGAGCTGGAAGAAACTTAGCAAATCACCCGTTCCAGTTTTCTAATTTTAAATATGGGCAACTGTGGGACAATAGTTTCACTTTACGACATTTCAAATCTATAGAAGATTAGCATTTGAGGTAGAAATTTCTCCTTTAGTTATTATCAGCATAGTTCAAGTTGGGGTTAGAGTTGTGATTAAAGTTCTTCTTTCCTGATCTCCAGAAGGAAAATTAAACCATATAGGCACTTCAATTTGCAATTCTCACTTATCTTACAGCCCAAATCTAAGATCACTACAGTGACCTATTTATCTTGACTAGAAAATGTGAAATTATGGTTAAAGAATAAAAATTAATTGTAAAGGTAGATGAACTGTTTATTGCTTTCAGTCTGCATTTTCTAAGATTCAGTTCTTCTGCCTACTTGCAAAAGGTTTTATTGAGTTAGAAAGTAGTTATCCAGCATGTGTGCATGTGTGTGTATATACATGAATTCAATATTTATGTATACACACACACACAAAATGCATGTATGCACAATATAAAATACATACAAAATTTATGAATACATGCACATGAAAATTAAACTTTGTCAACATCCAGATTTTTTCTTCAAAGCATTCTCTAAAAACAATGTACCATAAATAAATTCTATTTTCCCAAAGTATTGTTATTACGTGGAATGTCAGTTGAAAAATAGACTGAAAAATTTAACACAAATTGGGTCTTGGGTGGGAGTTGAAGTGAAGAATAAAAATCCAGCTTTAGTTTTAGCAACATGCCTTAACTTTTATTCACCAAGTACATTCTGAAGCCGTTCAGATGATGATAAAGTACTAATGATATAAAGGATTATTTAGATATTTCAGAAACCTCGAGTTGCTAGTGAGTTGTACTTAAAATAGTTATCCATTCCTTGAAAGGATGAAACCAGGATCTGTCTTCACATTCTTTCTCATACATAGTTTATGAAGGAGCTGAGTAAGCTGACATGAAAAACATAAAACATATTACTTAGAAGCTGAGAAGAAACATTTGGTTAGTTTTGTTAATTAAAAGGATTAACAGTAACTTAATTTAATGGAAAATATTTCAAGGTTTCTCTTAAAGGTAATTAAGTTCAACATTAATGTGAATGTATGAAGTGACTGATTTTTAAAGCTGTTTATCAGGAAATAACACTTTGCCAAATATTATACTGCAGCTGCAATCTAGATGATGGCAAGATATAAAAACCAAAAAACTGTCTAAAAATTTTATTAAAAATATGAATCAGTTTCAATAAGTTTATCAAGGCATACATTTTTTTGGAGTGCCAGAAAGACCATAATGTGTATGTGAACATTTGTCTTTGCATTAATTTCATTAGCTTTAGAATCAAAGTATAAAAATTATTTGTTTACCTGTGTTCCATAGAACCAGTCAACAGTTTGTTTGACTTTCAGGCCAATTGCTGTTTAAGCGTATGGCATTGCTAATGGCAAGGAACTAAATACTCCCTAGTTTTTGCTGTTCTTGTTTCCAACCACAATGTTAAATCATTCCACTAACAATGTATAGCAGTGAAGCACTGCAGTGCTCCAATAATTAAAAATTAACACTTAAATTTTGGCTTACCACTTTCTATAGGTAAAATAGCATAGTGCAAACATATCTATTAGTGTTTCCATATCAACATACATCATTAGAAATAGATATCTTGTGTCCTCTAAATTTTCATTTCTTGTGTCCTCTTAATTATATTTCATTTCATTATATAATTATCTTTTAAAAAATAAAGGACATGTTCAACACCCACTTATGAGTGAGAACATGCAGTGTTCGCTTTTCTGTTCTTGTTTCAGTCTGCTGAGAATGATGGTTTCCATGTCCCTGCAAAGGGCATGAACTCATCCTTTTTTATGGCTGCATAGTATTCCATGGTATATATGTGCCACATTTTCCTAATCCAGTCTACCATTGTTGGGCATTTGGGTTGGTTCCAAGTCTTTGCTATTGTAAACAGTACTGCAGTGAACATAAGTATGCATGTGTCTTCATAACAGATCGATTTATAATCCTTTGGATATATACCCAGTAATGGGATTGCTGGGTCAAATGGTTTTTCTATTTCTAGATCATTGAGAAATTGCCACACTGTCTTTCACAATGGTTGAACTAATTTACACCCCACCAACAGTGTAAAAGCATTCTTATCTCTCCACATCATCTCCAGCATCATTTGTCTCCAGATTTTTTCATAATCACCATTCTAACTGGTGTGAGATGCTATCTCAATGTAGTTTTGATTTGCATTTCTCTAATGACCAGTGATGATGAGCATTTTTTCATGTTTGTTGGCTGCATAGATGTCTTCTTTTGAAAAGTGTCTGTTCATATCTTTGGCCCACTTTTTATTGTTTTTTTTTTTTCTTGTATATTTGTTTTAATTCTTTGTTGATTCTGGATATTAGCCCTTTGTCAGATGAGTAGCTTGCAAAAATTTTTTCCCATTTTGTTGGTTGCCAGTTCACTCTAATGATTGTTTCTTTTACTGTGCAGAAGCTCTTAAGTTTAATTAGATCCCATTTGTCTATTTTGGCTTTTGTTGCCATTGCTTTTGGTATTTTAGTCATGAAGTCCTTGCCTATGCCTATGTCCTGAATGGTATTGTCTTGGTTTTCTTCTAGGGTTTTTATGTTGTTAGGTCTTATGTTTAAATCTTTAATCCATCTGGAGTTAATTTTTGTACAAGGTTTAAGGAAAGGGTCCAGTTTGAGCTTTCTGCACATGGCTAGCCAGTTTTCCCAACACCATTTATTAAACAGGGAATACTTTCCCCATTGCTTGTTTTTGTCTGGTTTGTCAAAGATCAGATAGTTGTAGATCTGTGGCTTTACTTCCAAGGCCTCTGTTCTGTTCCATTGGTCTATATCTCTGTTTTGATACCAGTACCATACTACTTTGATTACTGTAGCCTCGTAGCATAGTTTGAAGTCAGGTAGTGTGATGCCTCCTAAAATCATTTAGGTAGTAATAACTAATATGATAATATACAAGGTTGAGACTAAAAGGAGACATGATACCTGAGATAAAATATTTGAGACACCACCATGTGACCTATTTTGTGGATTTTTCCTTTTATAGAAACAAAACAAGTGTTCAGAATAACATTTTGAAATGTTATCTTTGGTGTTTTTTCATTTTCGGTAATTTCCTTTTTTTTTTTTTTTGAAGACAAGATCTTGCTCTGTTGCCCAGGCTGGAATGTAGTGATGCCATCTCAGCTCACTGCAACCTCTGCCTTCCAGGTTCAAGTTATTCTCATGCCTCAGCCTCCCAAGTAGCTGGGATTACAAGCATATGCCACCATGCTCAGCTAATTTTTGTCGTTTTAATAGAGAACAGGTTTTGCCATGTTGGCCAGGCTGGTCTCGAACTCCTAGCATCAAGTTATCCTCCCACCTCAGACTCCCAAAGTGTGGGGATTACAGGTGTGAGCTACCATGACTGCCCATCTCTGGTAATTTCATTTGATCCTATTCGTTCCTATTAGTATATTGGATAAGGGACCAGGTGAGAAGCTTCCCTAATTATTGTCCTAAAATGATTTCTGGAGATCAAAGATCCTGACACGGGTTTATCTTCTTCCTTAATTAACCAAAAAATATATATATATTGCACACCTGATATGGCATTGGCACAATGTTAATTATAGAATTAGAAATAATACTCTAAAGGCTGGACACAGTGGCTAAATTCCTGTAATCCCAGTGCTTTTGGAGGCTGGGATGGGCAGATCACCTGAGGTCAGGAATTTGAGGCCAGCCTGGCAAACATGGCTAACCCTGTCTCTACTAAAAATACAAATATTAGCTGGGCATGGTGTGATCCCATGCTACTTGTAATCCCAGCTACTCAGAAGGCAGAGGCATGAGAATCCCTTGAACTCAGGCAGGGGAGGTTGCAGTGAGCTGAGATCACGCCACTGTACTCCGTCTGGGTGACAAAGTGAGACTCTGACAAAAAAAAGAAAAAAGAAAAGAAAAGAAGGAAGAAAGGAAAGAGAGAGAGAGAGAAAAGGAAAGAAAGAGAAAGAAAGAGAGAAAGAGAAAGAGAGAAAGAGAAAGAAAGAAAGAAAGAGAAAGAAAGAGAAAGAAAGAAAGAAAGAAAGAAAGAAAGAAAGAATGAATACTTAAAGTAAGGTATTAAGGGGAACACTTAATACTTTAATACATTTAAGATAAGAAGGGAACACTCTTCCCCTCAATTCATGTTGTAGGTGTAGCATTCTGTGTTCATTGTCATTGGTTAAGGCTTGTCAGAGCAGACAATTTTAAACATGCTCTTTAAGCCTATCACGGAATCAGTATCTTAAAAGAAAAATTTGTTTGTTTTTAGTCAAAAGAGGCTTGCTGTTCTAATTATCAAAAACTGAGCTTCTATATAGGGGATTCAAGGTTATTGAAAATGTTCTGTTTCCTTTTTTTTAAATATATTTTTTGCGTTTTAGGTTTTGGGGTACATGTGAAGAACGTGCAAGACTGTTGCATAGGTACATACATGGCAGTGTGGTTTGCTGCCTTCCTCCCCATCACCTATATCTGGCATTTCTCCCCATGTTATCCCTTCCCAACTCCCCACCTCCTGCTGTCCCTCCCCTAGTTCCCCCCTGACAGACCCCAGTGTGTGATGCTCCTCTCCCTGTGTGCATGTGTTCTCATTGTTCAACACCTGCCTATGAGTGAGAACGTGCGGTGTTTGATTTTCTGTTCTTGTGTCAGTTTGCTGAGAATGATGGTTTCCAGGTTCATCCATGTCCCTACAAAGGACACGAACTCGTCGGTTTTTATGGCTGCATAGTATTCCATGATGTATATGTGCCACATTTTCCCTGTTCAGTCTATCTTCGATGGGCATTTGGGTTGGCTCCAAGACTTTGCTATTGTAAACAGTGCTGCAATGAACATGTGTCCTTATAATAGAATGATTTGTAATCCTTTGAATATAGAAAATGTTCTGTTTCTTATAGTATATGCATTTGTGCTGCTTTAAAAAATTTTTTCTAACTATATATCAGTATAATATGCTTTTTGTATGTGCATTGTTTCACTACATATGAAATGTATATCCTCGTATTTCAAGCTAAAACCCAAAGTATACTAGAGAATTGAAAAATACTTTCTGTTCAGAGCAAATTTTCTCCGCATCTGACCAGACTAGATAGATTTTCATGGACTGGAAGAGGGAGTAGAGTTTCAGAAAGGAAAGCACTAGAGTGAGAAAAAGTCTATGACCTTTCAACCCTTCCCATACTTCTCTCCTAACTCAGAGTTAGTGTTGGAGATTAGGGATAATAGAACTCAGATGAACATGAAGGGAGATGAAAGTAGAGAGGTCTTATGTCCCTTTTCACATTTGGAGCTGAAAAGTGACAAACTTGCAGAGTTCCTTGTACACCAATGGTGCCTAAGTCCTTGAGTAGACAGGGCCTCTAAGTGAATTGAGGCAGAGATCCCGAAATAGCCTTGTTGAGTTTGATGGTGATTGAGAATAGTGGTGGTTAATAGCCCATGTGTTATATTCTTCTAAATGAGTTAAAGAGAGAGTTGGCAGACCAGTTTGGAGAATGTACCAGTAGTTAACAATATGATCTCTGAGTCGGAGACATGATGAGAACTCAGACTTCTGAGAGAATAGGTATGGAGGGTTGATAATGCTTGAAGATCAGACAGCACAATGTACATCCCAGGAGATACAGTGAGAACAGATGATAACTGAAGATCAGCCCCTCAGCCCAGTGCCTTGGCAATGTATAAGCTGGGTAACTTGGAACAGAGAAGGATAAGGGATATGGTAACTTAACTGAGAAACCTCATTCCTGTCTAAGAAAACCCTGAATTGGCAAAATCTACCAAAAATAGAGTATGTTTGCTGTACTTAGGCAGAATGGAGAATGAAAGAGAGATATAGTTAAGAAAATTACTTTCCGGAGGCCTTAATTGACTTTATAGAAAGAAAATATGCCAGATGGAATAGAAAGTTTGATATGAGCTTAAAAAGAGGCAGCTTTTAAAGCATATATTCATTTTTTTTGCTTAAGAAAAGGGGCTTTCAAAATGTTTTGGTTTTTAAGCAATGAGATGTTTAAAAGTATTAAAAGATATGATGATACCTTTAAGATATTCTATGGAAGAAGAATGCCATAAGAAGTTGTTTATGGAAGTTATAATTCCCTAATATCATGTGTTTGAAAGTGTCTTCTCTACATACCTAACATTTGTGATGATGTACATTAGAACATATTAAAAAGTAAAATGAAACCAAAAAGACAATCTACCAGAATCTCTGGGGCACAACTAAGGCAGTGTTAAGAGAGAAATTTATAGCACTAAATGCCGACATCAGAAAGCTAGAAAGATACCAAATCAATACCCTACTATCACAATTAAAAGACCTAGAGAAGCAAGAGCAAATAAATCCAAAACTAGTAGAAGACAAGAAATATCTAAGATCAGAGCAGAACTGAAGGAGATAAGACATGAAAAACCCTTACAAAAATCAATGAATCCAGGAGCTGGTTTTTTGAAAAAATTACCAAAATAGATAGACTCCCAGCTATATTAATAAAGAAGAAAAGAGAGAAGAATCAAATAGATCCAATAAAAAATGATAAAGGGGATATCACCACTGACCATACAGAAATACAAACTACCATCAGAGAATACTAAAAACACCTCTGTGCAAATAAACTAGAAAATCTAGAAGAAATGGATAAATTCCTGTACAAGTACACTCTCCCAAGACTAAGCCAGGAAGAAGTCATATCCTGGAATAGACCAATAACAAGCTCTGAAATTGAGGCAGTTATTAATAGCCTACCAACCAAAAAAAGAAAAAAAAAAAAAAAAGCTCAGGACTAGATGGATTTACAGCCAAATTCTATCAGAAGTACAAAGAGGAGCTGGTACCATTCCTTCTGAAGCTATTTCAAACAATTGAAAAGGAGGGACTTCTCCCTAACTCATTTTATGAGGCCAGCATCATTGTGATACCAAAACCTGGCAGAGACACAATAAAAAAAGAAAACTTCAGGCCAACGTCCCTGATGAACATTGATGTGAAAATCCTCAATAAAATATGGCCAGTCCAGCAGCACATCACAAAGCCTATCCACCACTGTCAAGTGGGATTCATCCCTGAGATGCAAGGCTGGTTCAACATATATAAATCAATAAATGTAATGCCTCATGTAAACAGAACCAATGACAAAAACCACATGATTATCTCAATAGATGCAGAAAAGGCCTTTGATAAAATTCAACATCCCTTCATGTTAGAAACTCACAATAAACTAGGTTTTGATGAAACATATCTAAAAATAACAAGAGCTATTTTTGACAAACCCACATCTGATATTATACTGAATGGGAAAAAGCTGAAAGCATCCCCTTTGAAAACTGGCACAAGGCAAGTTTGCTCTCTCTCATCACTCCTATTCAACATAGTACTGGAAGTTCTAGCCAGAGCAGTCAGGCAAGAAAAAGACATAAAGAGTATTTAAACAGAAAGAGAGAAAGTCACATTGTCTCTGTTTGCAGATGACATGATTCTATATTTAGAAATTTAGAAAATCCCATTGTCTCAGCCCAAAAACTCCTTAAGCTGATAAGAAACTTCAGAAAAGTCTCAGGATACAAAAATCAATGTGCAAAAATCACAAACATTCCTATACACTAACAATAGACACGCAGAGAGCCAAATCATGAGTGAACGGCCATTCACAATTGCTACAAAGAGAATAAAATTCCTAGGAATACAGCTAACAAGGGATGTGAAGGACCTATTCAAGGAGAACTACAAACCACTTCTCAAGGAAATCAGAGATGACACAAACAAATGGAAAAACATTCCACTTCATATTGATTCTCAGGAAGAATCAGTATTGTGAAAATGGCCCTACTGCCCAAAGTAATTTATAGATTAAATGCTATTCCCATCAAATTACCATTGATATTCTTCACAAAATTAGAAAGAAACACTTTAAATTTCATATGGAAACAAAAAAGAGCCCATATAGCCAAGACAATCCTAAGCAAAAAGAACAAATTTGGAGGCTACCTGACTTCAAACTATACTACAAGGTTACAGTGACCAAAACAGCATGGTACTGGTACCAAACAGACACATAGACCAAAGGAACAGAACAGATAACTTAGAAATAACATCACACATCTACAACCATCTAATCTTTGACAAATCTGACAAAAATATGCCATAGGGAAAGGATTCCCTAGTTAATAAATGGTGCTGAGAAAACTGCTAGCCATATGCATACAACTGAAACTGGGCCCCTTTCTTACACCTTATACAGTGATTAACTCAAGATTGATTAAAGACATAAATGTAAATCCCAAAACCATAAAAACTCTAGAAGAAAACCTAGGCAATACCATTCAGGACATAGGCATGTGCAAAGAATTCATGACGAAAACACCAGAAACAATTGCAACAAAACCAAAATTTACAAATGGGATATAATGAGCTTCTGCACAGAAACAAAACAAAGCAAACAAACAAAAATTAACATCACAGTGAACAGGCAACCTGCAGAATGGGAGAAAGTTTTTGCAATGTATCCACCTGACAAAGATCTAATATCGAGAATCTACGAGGAACTTAACCAAATTTACAAGAAAAAAAAAAACAACCCATTAAATAGTGGGCAAAGGATAACAGACATTTCTCAAAAGGAGACCAACAAACATATGAAAAAAAGCTCAACATCACTGATGATTAGAGAAATGCAAATCAAAACCACAATGAGATACCATCTCATGCCAATCACAATGGCAATTCTTAAAAAGTCAAGAAACAGTAGATGCTGATGGGGGTGTCAAGAAACAGGAACACTTTTACATTATTGGTGGGCATGTAAGTTAGTTCAACCATTATGCAAGACAGTGTGGTGATTCCTCAAGGATCTAGAACCTGAAATACCATTTGATCCAGCAATCCTATTACTAGATATATACCCAAAGTAATATAACTTATTCTACTATAAAGTCACAGGAACACGTATGTCTACTGCAGCACTTGACTTGAAACCAACAACAACTTGAAACCAACCCAAATGCCATCAGTGATAGACTGGATAAAGAAAATATGGCACATATACACCATGGAATATTATGCAGCCGTTAAAAGGAATGAGATCATGTCTTTTACAGGGGCATGGATGAAGCTGAAGCCATCATCCTCAGCAAACTAACACAGGAACAGAACCAAACACTGGATGTTCTAACTCATAAGTGAGAGTTGAACAATGAGAACACATGGACATAGGGAGTGGAACATCACACACCGGGGCCAGTTAGGGGGTGGGGTCAATGGGAGGGAGAGCATTAGGACAAATAGCTAATGCATGCAGGGCTTAAAACCTAGATAATGGATTGATAGGTGCAGCAAACCACCATGGTACACATATACCTACACAACAAACCTACACATTCTGCACTTGAAATAAAATAAATTTAAAAAAGAAAGAAAAGAAAGTATTATCTAGTCTACCAGATATATATTCCATTAGTATTTTAACAGTTAATAATTCAGACTCTATACTATGAAAAGTGCCTGGAATGCAGTGGTGCCACCATGGCTCACTGCAGCCTCTACCTCCCTGGGATCCAGTGATCCTCCCACCTCAGCCTCCTGCATAGCTGGATCTATAGGTCACACCACCATGCCCTACTAATTTTTGTATTTTTGTAGAAAGGGGGTTAACCATGTTGTGCTCAAACCCTTGGGACTCAAGCCATCTGCCTGCCTCATCCTCCCAAAGTGCTGGGATTACAAGGGTGAGCCACCACACCAAAACAGGAAAAGCTTTTGAAAGATTATTTACTGAAGTTTAAAACAAGTGCATTCTAGACTGTTCTCCAAATGTATTTTGGTGTCAAAATGGTTTCTCAGAAGATAAATTTTCCTGTGGCTACAATCTCTATTCAAAGTGAAAACAAATTAAAATTTCCTTTTAAGGCTATTGACTTTTTTTTTTTTTTTAAAGACCATACATTCACTCACTTGACAAGAATTCACTGGATATCTATTATGTGCCACGAATCATGATAGGGATTCAAGATGAAAGTCAGCTACATTTTAATTTATTGAAATGTTAAATCTGCATAAGGATTTGGTGGAAATATGTTTTTGCATGTTTGATTGTAGTTAACTGCTCTAAACTTTCTTGAAAATTTCTCTTAGTTCACTATTTTAAACTCAGGAGGATTCAGTTTTAGTGCTAAATATTCACTTTGTTTGCCACATTTTTAAATTGATTAGTATGTGTGCTTTTTAAAATTGGTTAGTATGTATGCTGAACAGGATTTTCCTTGTTCAGTAACTTTCTACAACTGAATTAGGGTGCTAGAAAGTTTCTTCCAGAGCTCCCAGAATCATTTTTTAAGGACTGAAACCATTTATAAATCACCACTTCTCCATAACTATTCAAAATTACTTTCATAAAGCCACACTTAGGTGTCAGGAAAATGCATTCATTAGTACATAAAAAAAGAAGCTCTTAAAATAAATGCTCCCCTAATTTTCAAATATCTTTTAACAAAATATGCATATTTTGTTAAATAACTTTTTATTGTTTTCAATAAATAATTAAAGTTGTCCTATTTTCTGCTAAATAATTGTCTTCTTTTACGTAGCTTTCAATATATAAGAATAAACACAAATATGTCTGCTATCATATGAGGGTACCTGCACACACAAATACACAAACATACCAAAGCACAAGGACTCCCTCCCCTTGTGGCTTACTCTAAATTACCAGTTTAATATTGTCTTCATAGGGTGCAGCTGAGGAGTGTCAAGCTGGAAGCTTGCCTCAATTACAGCACTTGATTAAAAGGCAGCAGAAAGTGCCAAGGCTTTACTAGAGTATAAGTGGTGGTGCTTTCATTCCAGGACCAATTAAATAAATTGTTTTGAATTGTCCTTTAAAAGTCATAACTTCCATAAATAATTAGGCAGGGAAATTGTTTTAAAAGACTTTATTTGAAATAAAGTATAGCAAAGATTTGTTTGTACATTTTGCCAAGAGTTGGTTGCATTTTCAACTCCCTTTCCTTAAAAGTAGATGGCTTTAATGTAGGCATTTTCACAATTTTACATCAGGAAAAATGCAAGCAGTTTTCAGCAAATGTATGGAGCAGTCCTGATGCCTAGAGGTAGGGAGTTAGCTTCTAGAAGGAGGAAGCCCTGACGCATAGGTGATCATGCATAGGCAAACTTTAGCTTCACTGGGAGCTCATAAAAACCCAGGAATGTTCATGATTCAGACTATACAGATTTCCAAGCCATTACACTTTAGTAGATTTAATTTACATTATATTTTTTGGTGGGGGAGGCGTGTGTATGAGATGGGGAGAGAGAGAGAGAAAATGAGAGAGGAAGAGTGAAAAAGATTTTTCTGTCTTCAAGATCATTCTATTGAAATTAAGCTATTTAACCTTTTCCCTTGCAAACCAACTCTTCTACCTCTTTAAACGTTCAATTCATTACTTCGGTTTAGGGACTGAAGACCCTTTTCCTCTCAAAAACGTAACTGCCAGTGATGGGAAGTTTGTAGTGGGAAATTCTTCCTGATGATTAAATCTTTCATTTTACAAATTATTATTATTTTGTTGTTAGAAAGTACTACATAGTTGTAAAGCAGCTGAGAAGGTGGCATAGGTATATTGATCAGCTTCTCTATAAAGTAGATATAGTCTCTCCTTTATGTAGATGACGGATATTTTTCATGATGAAAAATATCTGTAATTCTTTTGGTCTCAGTTGAGGAGTGAACTATTTTAGCTTTTGCCTTGAATAGCTGAAAAGTGTCAGCTATTTCCTATGGGAGCATGCTCTTAGGGAATAATTAAGATTAGGTTATACATATAGTACAACGGTTTCACATTTTTGATTTTAGGACTCATAGTAAGTATGAGATATTGAGTAACTAAAAATTTTAAATACATACTATTTCTTTTGCCTCATACTGTTCTTTTTATCTTGAATATTATTCCATCACTTTTTTCCTTTGCATATTTCCACACTTTGCTTACGTATCAGCCCCAGTGAAACCCTCAGAGAAGACCCCTCTGACCCATCAGACCTGTGCAGGTTCCTTTACTATACATGCTCAAGTTGCCTGTTTTTCTCACTACTAGCATTTAACACAATTGTAATGAAATTGTTAACTTTGTAGTTAGTTTAGTGTGTTTCTTCTGTTGCACAGCCACTGTACTATATAACATTGATATGGTTATCTTGAGAAAATATAGAACCTTTAATAATAAAGAAAGATTAAACAGTATTTGTTCAACCATATTTGTGTAATAAGATTAAATTAGGACATTTCTAGTTTCTTTATCAGCTGAAAAGTAACGCTTTGGAATTTAGGACAGGCACACTGCATACAGACTGCAACAGGGATGCACTTGTTGCATTAGATCCCAGTTTGTTGCCTGATCCAGTCAAGGTAGGCAGTCACTCGAGTATACACTCCTGGCTTATCCGGCAGGCCACACTCCTCTCCCCAGCTTACTATCCCCACAAGAAACCAAAGCCGTCGTGAGTCTTCTTGTACTAGCGGGCCACCAGAATCACCCTGTAAAAAACAAAATGACTGATTACTTAAGTGCAAAGACAAACCCAAAATATTAAGGAGCTTCTATGGCAGTCAAGGAAGCAGTCACATCCATTATATGAATAAAGCCAGACTATCTCCTTTTGAAATATTATACCAAGTGGTGGAAAAATTACTGAAATCCTCAAAGTACCCAAGTTATTCCTTCAGCAAGTCTGAGAAGATGGGAAGTACATTTCTCAGATTTCCCTCAGTCACTGCATGGTTGCTTCCTACTCATCCAGGCTTTCTCTCCTTCAGGAAACCTTCTCTGACCAACCCTTTTCCTTCCCACTCTCACCCTTCCCAGCTTTGGGCTCAATTGTTCTCCACTGTGTCCTTACATCTTGTGTGTGTTTCTGTCATTGCTTCACTATTTTATAAAAGCACATTTGTGTGCCTATTTACACTTAATCCCACTTTGTTTTGATGTAGCAGCTGCATGTCTCTGAAACACTCACTTGCATTTATGATATTTGTTCAATGTCTGTTTTCCAAGATATACTGTAAAGTCCAACAGGAAAGAGAACATACCTATTCTGCATCCTGCTGAAACCTAAGCTTATCATCCTTAGGAGATATTTGTTGAATGAATGAGTTTCTAGAAGTCTCACTTATCTTCCTGTCCTTAGCATCCTGCATGATGTCTGATGCATAGAATATCATCAAAAAGTCTTTTGATGAAAAATTTTATATAGTCATAAGCAAAACACTCCTTATGAGATACTTACCACCCAATCATAATAATGAACCAACCAATCAATAAATATCTGTGCACATAATAATCTATTTGGGGAGACAGATTGAGTATATCTTACATTCTGCACAATGAATTAAGTCTGTGGGTTCTGGAACAAGATAGTCTGGGTTTAAGTCCTCCGCTTACCAGCTATGTGACCTTTGGTAAGTTAGTGAATAGCTTCTTTACCTCAGTTTCCTCATTTGTAAATAATGTTTGTACAAGTTTAAAACTCAAAGCAGTTTGAGTACAGCTTAGCATATAGGATAGTCGGTACTAAAAAAAGTCAGCTATTATTACCAAGTGTGCTTCTAAATTAGTTTGCTATTTATTTGGCTGCTGTTAGTAGTTAGCTCATCCATACCTGTTTAATTATTGGTCTAGATGGGGAGAAGGGTCAGTGTGTGAAGCATCAATATACATGGCAAGTACTTCATGAAACTGGTCGTCACCCTTGTCACCTGCTTCTTTTAGATGACATATGTATCCTTCAGTTAACCAGTTCTCAGTACTTTCTATTATTGTTTTTGTAGTGATTTTTTTCTCAGCACTTTCTATTATTGTTTTTGTAGTGATTTTTTTCTCAGCACTTTCTATTATTGTTTTTGTAGTGATTTTTTCTATAGTGAGAAATTATTTTGCATGATGTCTGAGCAAATGTGGGCAAGCAAATGTTAAACCAAAAGGGACTTGTAATTTTTCCATATCTGGCCAGCTTCACTGCCTGACTGCAGACATTTGAATTTGTGTCCTCTCTTCTAGACCATAAATTTGCTATGTCCAGGGATAGTATTGTGCTAACACAATGTCTAGTGCATAGAAAGTAATTAATGTAATTCCTTTGAATTAATGAATGCACAAATGAACAAAAGAATGGATAGAAACAAATAGGATCTTGTAAGCTCTTATGTAAAGTGCTGTTTTTTTTTTTCTTGAGGTGTAAACTATGCATTATAATATTTCAGTTAAATATCAGTGATGCCCAATGAGAACACGTGGATACAGGAACGGGAGCATCACACACTGGGCTCAGTTGGTGAAACACCAGACATAGGTGATGGGAGGATGGAGGCAGCAAACAACTTTGCCACGTGTGTACCTATGCAACAATCCTGCATGATCTGCACATGTGCCCCAGAACCTGAAGTACAATTAAAAAAAAAAAAATCGGCCGGGCCCGGTGGCTCACGCCTGTAGTCCCAGCACTTTGGGAGGCCGAGGCGGGTGGATCACGAGGTCAAGAGATTGAGACCATTCTGGTCAACATGGTGAAACCCCGTCTCTACTAAAAATACAAAAATTAGCTGGGCATGGTGGCACGTGCCTGTAGTCCCAGCTACTCGGGAGGCTGAGGCAGGAGAATTGCTTGAACCCAGGAGGCGGAGGTTGCGGTGAGCCGAGATCGCGCCACTGCACTCCAGCCTCGGTAACGTGAGCGAAACTTCGTCTCAAAAAAAAAAAAAAAATCAGTGATGCCTGCAGTGGAATACACATGGACAGTATAATGATGATGGCTTGGACTGGGCTTGAAGGAAGAAAATAATTTGTATGCACAGAAGGACAGAAGGTAAGGGACATTATAAATGGGAAAATAATGAATAACACCCTTTTAAACCTCATGTTTATTTTTAAGTGTTAATGCTCTTACTAGATCTGGAATTGTCAGTGTGGAGGTGTGTTGCTTATTTGATTGACAGAATCTTTGGAAAGCTATCATTAAACTTGATAATTTGTTGTTTCAGGGCTAGCAGTAAAAGAGAAACAGGAAAGAGAGCAAGAAGGGTTTCCTACCACAGACATCTCCACAAAAAGGACATAAAGGACTGGGTAATTAACAATATCTTGACAATTGAAAAACAAATCTCCACCTACACACAACTTGCAGCTGATAAAAATGTTTCATTTTGGGAAAAGTGCTCATGGATTGGGGGCTTTGCATAAATTGTGAAAACTACTTTTTATCTACTTTTTAAAGACCAGGAACACTAAATATAAAAGTTAGTGACCTTTTGATGCAAAGAATAATTCTTACCTTTCTGTATACAATTCAGACACAAAAACAGCAACAAATTACTCAAGAAAATAGAATGATTTTTTAAAACTCCAGGCTAAAAGAATATTTAATTTCTGACACTTGCTGTTCCTGTTACTATGTGTGGCTGGATTTCCTTAACCTCCATTACCAAGTCTCTTTATCTAAAAGCTGGGGATAATCATAATAGCACCTAACTTTTTAGGTACTTAGAAAAACCTATTAAAAGATAGAACCACATCAATGACATTTAGATAATTTAATTTAAAATTTTAGAATTAAAATTTTATTCTAATTACTTGAAAGTGGGAATTTTATATTTATTATTTGTTTTTGTACATTGGTTAAAAATTATGGGCTAGATCCAAATATAGTAGTTATTTCTTTTCTTTTTCATTTGTACTGTTTCATTATTGTAGGAGCTTTTTGTATAAATTTTCTATCTTCAAGGTGATCCAAGAATTATTATTTATCTCTTAAAATTCATTCATTATATATTGATTAATTTTTGTAATATAGTGATTAACTTTTTATTTAATCCTTCATAGCAATTAAAAGGTTGAGGTTAAGTTGTTGGCACCAGTGACCATGGTCTACATTAACAATAGTAAAATAGATGAGATTTCTTTGTTGCTTAATATGTGCCTGATATAGTTAGTCTTCATTTAATTTTTCTTAGTACCTAAAAAATTAGGTGCTATTATGATTACCACCAGCTTTTAGATAAAGAGACTTGGTAATGGAGGTTAAGGAATTCAAATCAAGGGCTTTCTTATTCTTGCACTTTGGATGGTTAACTACTCTGTAATTTGACCTCTCAGAGTTAATGTTTTCATGATAGATAAATTTCATAAATATTTTTATTTCTAAAATCTAGGTCATAAATTTTAGAGGATCAGAGTTGTATATGTTATCTTTATGTCTATCACATTATCTTAATACACTTATTGAATAATGACATGGACAAGATTGTCTTGAGCTTACCTGGCATGCATCCACTCCACCTTGAGGTACTCCAGCACACAGCATTCCAGGCAAGATGGCTCCATTATAACTATCTGGTGCATTACATACATCATTACTTATTATTCTGACCTGTCCTTGCCTTAGCTGTGTAACTGTGGGGCCTGTTTGGTATAAAAGTGTGAAAAAAATGAACTTCAAGTTATGCACATTATTGACCCTATGATACATTTGAGAAGAAATAAATGTACTCCAAACATTATTTTATATTCAGCAATGAAGGCTTTTAAAGATTTACTTTGTAGTTTATTCCCAGCAAAAATTCCCCAAGTAAATGAGGATAACCCCTTTCACAGATCAGTGTTTTTTTTCCTTTTTTGCTTTAGCTTTGTGACACAGTGCCCCCTAAACTTTTAGAGAAAACAAATTTGCTATCTTAAAATTGACTAAAACCATTTAAATCATTCACTGACAGATTCTGGATTGGAAGATTACATATTGAATAACCTTTAACCTAGCAGCAAAAGAGAAACCAGTCTAGTTTCAAGGCTAAATAACTAGTCTATTTTATATTGAGGTACTCTCAGAATGGCACCACTAGGTTTTCATGACTGGCACAAATTTTATTTATTACACCAAATTACTTTGGGCCACAAGAACACAACAGAACGTTTTCTAGGACAATTAAGGCTTTGTATGATTCCTTGGAGAGACTATCTACAACATGGGTAAAAACTCAAGGAAATTGTCAATGCTACACTTTCACTCCTTCACTGATACTCTTACTTTCCCTTTGGTTCTGATAGCTCTTGAGCCTTGTCCTAATTTTAGTTTCCATTTTATTGATTCAAGAAACAAATATGAGCAGTGCTTATGTGCACATCAAATCTTTGCTATAGAGGCAGGATTTATTTTATCGCAGAATACTTCCAAGAGTAGTTAATACCTTAAGGGTTACTAAGGCCTCATAGAATGTCTAATATAAATCCTCCCATTCCTTTGGGAGGCCAAGACAGGAGGATGGCTTGAGGGCAGGAATTCAAGACCAGCCCTGGCAACATAGCAAGAACCTGTCTCCAGGAAAAAAAAAAAAAAAAAAAATTGGATATGGTGGTGCACACTTATTTATAGTCCTAGCTACTTGGGAGGCTGAGGCAGGAGGATTACTTAAGGCCAGGAATTTGAGGCTGCAGTGAGCCATGACTGCACATACCACTGCACTCCAGTCTGAGCAACAGTCTTTGCCTCTAAAAAGCAAACAAACAAACAAAATCTCTTTTTTTGTTGTTTATAGGGAAGCCATTTGAATCTTACAGAATCTCTGGATTATTAAATAACTCATTTTTTTCATCACTTTCTTTTACATTTTCCTATATTTGAGAATTCCCCATAGTTCCTGGGGCATTGCTTTGGTTTGTTAAGGAAACTCAGGGGTAGCCAGAGCTTGAGCTGAACAGAATATGGAATGGTTCTGTCTGCAGAAGAGCAGAAACTCCTATTCCAGCTGTTTTCTAATTTAAAAATATACATAATAGCAAATAATAAGATATTTCTATTGTTAATTTTTTTTCTGAGATACTTACCGGAATATGCTTGAGCTCCCCATCCTGTTACATAAACAGTAGAGCCAGGTGGACTATTCTGGGTAGTGGCTGGGAGACACACGCTATGGATATCTTTGGTAAAGGTGACACCATTCTCAAGTCTCACAAGTGCAATGTCATTTTCATGAGTTGCATATTTATAATTGTTATGGATTAAAATATTGCTTACTCCCCTTCTTAGTTTAGGATCTCTTGTGGAAATACCAAAGGTGGCAATCCATTGACGAGGATTAGAGTTGCTAAAACATATGAAAACATGCTATATAAGTAGAGAATTTGTGAACATTTCAGATATACAAATTTGTCTTAGCCATCCCATACCACTGTCTAGAAACTGTTGGGTCCGCATCTCTTTGCTGTATATTCCTGCATTATAAGCTAGCAAGTGAGTTTTTCATGGCAGAACAAATGGTCACTTGTCTAAAGAAATGGAGAAGATTTTAGAAAACATATATTGGGGTGATCTTGGTGTTTTTCTATTCCAATGAAGTTATTCTGATACTTTGATGATAAGTAGCATAACACAAATATTTTTTATTTCTCTTTTGCCTATACCCCCTTCCTATTTAAGCAACTAAGAAACCTGAAATAATAAATATTTTAGATTTAACTAATTTCTTTCAACTCCTATCTTTTCTTTAGCCAGCAGCTCCATTTAAATAGTAGTGATGATAAGGGGCATTCTTATCTTATTAATGGATGAATAATTTTTCTGCACTAATTCTGATAATGGTAGAAGATGTGTATGTGTGTGTGTGTGTATACATATATATACATATGTATGTATGGGGTCTTCAAAAGTTCATGGAAAATGTATATTATAAACAAACTGCATGGATTTCAAAATTTTTTGCATGCAAATAAACTCATACTAACTTGTGGTAAGATACTGAACAGGAACTAGTTTGAGGCACTAAAAGAAATAAGACATGAATTTGAAAAGCGCTCTTATCAAAGCAACATGAATCCTGCTAAAATTGAAGCAAAAAATAAAAATTTTTGTGAACTTGGAAGAATGATGAAATTATTTATGTGTTACAAAAAGCTTATGGGGACAATGTTCCCCTCCAACAAAATCACCAGTTTATGAATGGATAATTCATTTTTAGAAGGAGAGAGATGTTGTTGAGGGTGAAGTCTGCAGCAACAGATCATCCACATCAATTTGCGAGGAAAAAAATGTTATCTTGTTCATGTCTTAATTAAAGAGGACCAACAATTAACATTGAGAAAAAATAGACAACACCATAAACGTCTGAACTGGTTCAGCTTACCCAATTCTGACTGAAAATTTAAAGATGAGCAAACTTTCTACTTGATGAGTGCCAAAATTGTTGTGCCCAGATCAGCTGCACACAAGGTCAGAACTTGAATGGAAATTTTAAACATGTCAGATCAAGATTCTGAATTATTTCTTTGAAGAATTATAACAGAAGATGAAATATGACTTTACCAATACAATCTTGAAGACAAAGCACCATCCAAGCAATGGCTACAAAGATGTAGAAGTGGTCCAGTCAAACAAAACCAGATTAGTCAAGAACAAAACCCATGACAACAGTTTTCTGGGATGCTGAAGGCATTTCGCTTGTTGACTTTCTAAAGCATCAAGGAATAATAACATCTTCTTCTTGTGAGAATGTTTGAGAAAATTAGCCAAAGCTTAGCAGATAAAAATGTCCAGGAAAGCTCTACCAGAGTTTTTCTTCACCACAGTCATGCTCATGCTCATTCCTCTCATCAAATAAGGTTAGTTTTATGAGAGTTTCCATAAGAGATCATTAGGCATCCACCTTTCAGCCCTGATTTGACTCCTTCTGACTTATTTTTGTTTCCTAATCTTAAAAATAAAAATACTTAAAGGGCACCCATTTTTATTTAGTTAATAACGTAAAAAAGGCTGCATTAACATAAATTCTCAGGACCCTCAGTTCTTTAGATATGTACTGTATGGGTGGCATTATTGCTTACAAAAATGTCTTGAACTTGATGGAGCTTATGTTGAGAAATAAAGTTTATGTTTTTTATTTTATCTTTTAATTTTATTTTCCATAAACTTATTGAAGTGACCTCATATATATGTATGTGCATGTGTGTACAAGTATACATGTGTCTATATACATAGGAGAAGAGAGAGAGAGAGAACAGTAGTGTAAAAAAAAAGGAGGACACCTGTAATCCCAGCACTTTGGGAAACCGAGGCAGGTAATCATGAGGTCAAGAGATTTAGACCATCCTGGCTAACATGGTGAAATCTTATCTTTACTAAAAATACAAAAATTAGCTGAACCTAGTGGTGTGTGACTGTAGTCCCAGCTACTAGGGAGGCTGAGCAGGAGGATTGCTTAATCTGTGAGATGCAGGTTGCAGTGAGCTGAGATTGCACGACAGCACTCCACCCTGGTGACAGAGCAAGACTCCATCTCAAAAATAAATAAATAAGATTTAAAAATAGGACATTACTTTTGTGACCTAAAAAGTGGGACTTTTTAGCTAAACAACAAAAACACAAACTAAAAGGTAAAAAATGAATAAATTTTATTAAACCAAAATTAGATATACTATAGACAAATTTACCAGATGGTTGAGAAACCATGGGAAAATATGACAATATTTAATATCTAAAATTTTTATAGAATATATTTTAAAAGTCTGTAAACCAGAAATAAATAAGCAGAAAAACCACTATAAAATGGACAAAAAATATTAATGGCAGTTCAAAACAGCTCTTAGATTTATGAAAAAATACTCGAACTAATAACCTGAGAAATTGAAATTATAAAAATGAGCATCTGATGTACATTTAAAAGACTGATAAAAGAATAATATTAAACCCGGGCGGCGGAGGTTGCAGTGAGCCGAGGTCGCGCCACTGCACTCCAGCCTGGCGCCTGGTGACGGAGTAAGACTCTGTCTCAAAAAAAAAAAAAAAAGGAATAATACTAAATGCTGATGTGGAGGGAAATTGGACCTGTTTTCCATTACTGGTAAAGATTTAAGTGTCTGGAAAGCATTCTGGTATATTTAGCAGTCTGCATGTGTGCTTCAGAGGTTCCTGAAGGTTTACAAAAAGATAACGGTGAATATTTTGTGTGCGCTCTTTGTGGCAATGGGAAGTTAGGTGATCCAACCTAATTGGATGAAAGATATATGGTGGCTGCATACCATGGGGTGCTATGCAGCAGTGCATCAGATGAAAATTCCCAGGATTAGTGAAAATAGTAAGAAACAATATTAGACTTTTACACAATGCTATGTATTAAAATTTAAGACATATAAATGCAAAAAACTAACACTATAGGTTTTGCAGGTATGTGCATATTAAAAGACATGTATATTTCAAATATATTAGTATGAGGCATGTGTGCAGAAGAAGGGAAGTGAAAGTGAAATCCAGGGATGACAGAAGGAAAAAAAAATAAAATGCGAGAAATGCCTTGTACAAAGTGATGAAAATAAGGATCTGTGAACTTGAGGCCTGATTAACTTAACATTTCTCCTAAGGGTTGAGTAAAAACAAAATATAACCAAATAATACCAATTTAGGAGTTTTGTGGAGCTTGGATACTAAAGTTAATACGGAAAATAAAAATTGTATGTCTGAAAATACTTTTAGAAGGCACAGTAGTTTGTGTAAGAGTGAATCTGAGTTAAAAATTTTGAAGAAAAAATTCTAAAAAACAGGTTGGGTGCAGTGGCTCATGCCTGTATGCCAACACTTTGGGAGGCCGAGACAGCTGGATCATGAGGTGGGTGGATCACGAGGTCAGGAGTCTGAGACCAGTCAGACCAATACAGTGAAATCCCATCTTACTAAAAATTCAAAAATTAGCTGGATGTGGTGGCGCGCACCTGTAGTCCCAGTGGCTCCAGAGGCTGAGGCAGGAGAATTGCTTGAACCTGGGAGGTGGAGGTTGCAGTGAGCTGAGATCACGCTACTGCACTCCAGCCTGGGCAACAGAGCGAGACTCTGTCTCAAACGAACAAACAAACAAACAAGCAAAACAGACCTATGATTGTTTTTATATTCAACTTCTTTTGCTTGGCATCTTTACAGTGAAGATTATGAAAAGACTCTTCTTTTTTTTCTTCCTTTTCTCTCTTCCCTCCCTTTCTTCCTCCCCACTTGTTTATTTCCTTCCTTTCCTTATTTCCAGCAAGTGAATTAGAGCATGGTTTTGGAACCAGTCACATTTATATTTAAATCTTGGCTATGCCACATATTAACAGTGTTATTTATGACAAGTTAATTAATAACTATGGGGTTTATTTATATATAAAATATGATTGATGATATCTTCTCACACAATTGCTAAGTATTAATGAGACAAATGTATTATGTCAAGTATAGCATTTGGTACAAAGTGAACTTTCAATGAAGGTAGCTATTATTTTCATTAATTATAGTTCAGCAAGCCATTGCTAAGTGTCTACTGTGTATGAGGACAAGTATAAGTCTCCAGGAATAAAAATACAGACATTTATGGTCTCTTTCCTTGAGGAACTCCACACTAGTGGTGGAAACTGACAAAAGGTAAGTCAAATATCACAAATCAAAAGAACAACTGTTAAAGGCAGATAAATTTCTGTGGAACTCAATGGAGAGGAAAGAGAGTATCAGGGAGAGCTACATAGAAGAGGTGATAATTCAATAATCTTTTATAAGACTTCATTACTTCTATATACTTTGATGTAAGGCTTGTTGTATCCCAAACAAATCCTCACTGACGGTTCTCAGTGACAATCAGGTCTTTAGGGAGTGCTCCAATACATAGTTCATGGAGTTTGTTAGCTCTAGTGGATCAATCATGGTAGTGAATAGAAGAATGTGGGGTAGTAAAATTCAAGGTTACATTGGATTCCTTTGGTAATCATTGGTGATATTTATAACTATGGCTTTCATTATAGTGGTATCCTTTACTTAGTTTTTGGTGGTTGGACCATAATATGGCTTAGAATTCAGTAAGGTTTCTACTCCAATCTTGGTGATGCTAAGTGCCTGATAAGTCCAAGTATTTGAATTCCTGGTTCCCACACTCAAGAGTATGATTGAAATCAATGTGTGTCATTTCTGCTTTTTGGCCTTTCAAGTGGCAATGAAGACCGAAATGTTTTTGTGAATTTTGTCTCTTTGGTTATTTGGGATATAGTAATAAACTTGCCAGTCTACATCAGAAAACTGATAATTCTGGGAGTGTCTTTTAAAATTTGTTCACACATATAAAAATATTAAGTTATAAGATAACCACAAGAAAAATTTAAAATAATTTGGAGTTTCCTAAACCTTTAGTTCAGAAACTACCCTAGTCTTTTAAATATTTATTCCTTCTTAATTTAACAAATACTTTTATAACAGGCACTATACCATGAAGTAGTGCCAATAAATCTAAAAAAGACTACTTACAAATTGTCAAAAATTCATAAAATTTAAATAGAGATTTGGGAAATATATGAACATTTCAAGGATTAGCAGATTGAGCAGATGCTTATAGGTAGGGAAATAAATGTAAGAAGAGTCCAGGAGAAGAGAATAAAGTTGTTTGTCTGAAGCTCAAGGTACATGCTTTGAGAAATAAGACTGGATTGATCTGGAAGGTTCTGTGTGTGTGATAAGGAGGTATGATTTAGAGTAAGAGTCTGAGAAGAAAATTTATATGGTCATGGGCACACAAGTTCAAATCTTCATCATTTTTCTGGGTGAACTTTTTGAGTTAAGTTCCCCACAACTGCTGTAGTAACAAGGTAGGTTTGAAACAAACAGATTTAGTTATGGCGAAGTCTAAAATCCTTCTTTTATAAGTAATGTGAACTTCCGTTTCTACCAATAGGGTAAGTTTATGCAACCTACTCTCCATTGGCAGCATATCACACTAATGTTGGCATTAGTTTAGTCACCTCAATTAATAATTATTTTAAGTCACCTAAATTAATTTTATTTTTGCTACTCATTGTAATTAATCGTTATTTTTGTGTATTCTAATTCCAACATTAGAGTGTAAGCTCTTTGAAGGCAGAGGCAATACTTTGTTTATATTAGTCGCTTCTACAATATCTAACACTGTGCTCATCCAGATGCTCAATAATCTTTAAGAATGAATAAATTAATGGGACAGTCTCTAGGTTAGCCCTCAGCTTCCATGATATAATGTGCAAATCTTCCACAACATTAAACCAACATTTAACATATGTTTACATTAGTGTACTCAATGCTATCAATAACACTAAGACACAGATAATAGTATTGTCCCTTAATGTGGAAAAAAATAAGGCTTATGGAGGTTTAGTAAATTGCTTAAGCTTTTATAGCTACGATTTAAAAAACATTCTGACATATAAATCTTTGTTCTTTACTGTGATAATACGCTATTACCTGAAACAGAGAAACGGCACTAAATTAACATGCTAAAGGGGAAAAAACACTTTTCCCCCTCATGAATAGTAAGAACATTCCTATTGATTTTTTTGCATTGAATTATTTCTGGCTCAACTCAATCCTAGGGTAGTGGGTGGAGGCTTCGTGATCTGTCTATTCTAATCGTTCCCAGATGGGTAGGTAGCGGTGGCCTCACCTTCTGAAGCAGTGAGCTGCTGTCAGGATCCACATGTTACTGATCAGGCTCCCTCCACAGTGATGGGCATTATTGAGCTGTAGACTGACTTGCCACGGCCAGCTTCCCTCCTCAGCCTCAGTGCCTCCAATGATTCTCTGCTCAGACAATGTTAGTAGGTCTGGACCGGCCCCACATTCTAATGAGAAAAGGGCATTAATGTGCTAGGAAGATCATGATTCCTTTACATTTGGAATAAGCTGTGGAGTTTTTCCATAATTTATGACTTTTATGCCTCACACATTCTTCCTCAGGACACCCTGGACTTTCCAAAAAGTATGATCAACATATTTTTACACTTCATATTGGACTACTATTGCCTATAGATGGAATTTTAGAGAATATTTCTGAATTTAGTTGGCATATGGGCTTCAAATTTTGAGCAGCTTCAGAGTTCTCTGCAATCCCCCATGAGCTGAAGTTAAGATAGGTCATTATTGGATGTGCCAGCTCAGGCCACAGACTCCTGGGAAATTTCCTTTTTCTCAATAGTTTTGCTATGCACAATGTGGTCTGTGGGCCTGCAGCATGGACATCCCCTGGAAGCTTATTAGAAGTGATGATTCTCAGACTCACATCATGGGACAAATCTAAAGTTGCATTTTGATGTGAGGTTCATGCACACATTGAAGTTAGAGGTAAACGGGTCTCATCCAAAAGATTCCCTGGTGGTACTGCAGTTCATCTTGTAGAATCCAGTCCACCTCCAAGACTGCTGCTGTATTACCAAACGTGCCCTCAAAAAGGAGTTGCTGTAGGTCCACAGAATATTCTTGAGGGTGACAGAAGGTTTCTAGTATCTAGATAAAGTTTATTTAAATATCTTCAGAGAGTCCCTGAGCTCTCTACTGGCCAGAGCTGAAATGGGCTGGGGTAGGCTGATTACCCAATTCCTCTCAACTCCCATTCCCATGATTTGCTTATCTTGTGTGATCTATTACTAAGAAATTAAAGATAAATCGCACAACTATTGCTGAGCTGGCTTTTAAGTATTGCCCTGCTTTAATAGCACAACCACCCAAAGGCTTTTTTTTTCTCTAGCAAATTTCCTGGATAAAGGAGGAAAAGGTTTCCATTAAAATATATTTATGCTCTTTTGTGGGATCTCACAAATACCCTATTAAATTACTAGTCACACTCATAAACAATAGGCATGAATTAAATATGTAGTGAAGCTGAAAAACACCCATAAGACTAGCATCACTTTGTAAAATCACTTAAGCGCCTGCGATAGGCCAGGTACCAGGTACATTGGACTAATTTTTAACTACATTCTTTTGGCCAGAGGAGTAAGTTGCTGTTTTCTAGGGATTGCATTTCTGCTATCCTAGCCTGAGAATACATAGGATGATGTTGAAAAGTAGTGACCTTTCCTTCAGGTTATACATCCAAAGCTGAGAAGACTTTTGATAATTCTTTCTGTTATACTTTGTGATTAACCTGAATCCACAACAAAGCAAGCTACTCTGGTGGTTAGGAGAAGCTACATAAGTGGTGTCATCAAACATAATTTGTAAGTCTACAGAAATACCACCTCAGAAACAGGGCAGTAAAAGCTTCTCAAAGCTGCAAAGGGAATTTTCATGAGACCAATTCTGAGTACAGAGTGGGTAGTACTCCACTGCAACTTCTTCCTTTTTCAAAAAGGAAAGGGGAAACCTAAAATCCACTCCATGGACCACTTGGGATCAGCACTGTCTTGTTTCAATAAAAGTCCACCTGAGTGAACTAAGAACAAAGATATCAACTTGATAGATGCTGCTTTGGCCAAAAGTACACAAAAGACTTGTGCTTTTACTCTTTATGTTTTGGCAAATTATAATTAAAAAATAGTTTAAAAACTTACCTCTAATAACTAGATCTGCAGTAGCGTCACTAGTAATTGCTAGTATTAAAAAAAAGAATGAGAATAAGATAAATACCATAAAAGTTGTATATCATTTCACCATGATTTCTTACAGTTCAGTACTCAGACAAAAAGAAGCAGAATTACTTGGGGGAGAGAGGGGGATTCTCTAAAATGCAGATTCCTAGGCTCCATTTCAGATCTGCTGAAACACTCTCTAACTCATCGGCCCTACAAATCTCTTTGTTTACAACCTTTTCTGATTTGTTGCTATGCATACTAAAGTTTGCACTTTAATTTCTCATGAAATACTTAGTAGATATCTCTTCTTTCAAGTTATTCAATTTAGATGAGAAAACAGAAACATAAGCAAGTCATTGAGATGCAATGTGATAAATGCTATAAGGGAAGTTAATTTATCATGTACTCAAATATATGTATATTATTCTAATGATACCATTCTATAATAAGAGCTGCAGATTTAACTGTGAGCAAAATGTAAAGGACCTGCCCTCACATAATTTACAGATAGAAATTAATCAAGCAATCATTCAAATAAATGTAAGTGCCAAGTAAAGAGAAGAGAAAAGGGAGTAAGTAATGTAAACTATATGGAGAAGATAACATTTGAGCCAGAAGAAATAGCATTTGCACTGTATTTTGAAGATCTGAAAGGAATTTTTCAGGCACACAAGAAGAGAAAGGAGATTCCAGATGGAAGATACAGTGGGCACAAATGCCTGGAGGGAGGTGCGAGACATTTGTGGAGCAATGAAGTAAGGAAAGCTAGTAGTGCATGTGTTGTGTTTAGGGAAATGGAGGGTGAGCCTGGAAAGGAAAATATGTCAGTATCAGACAGTAAGGGTCTGTCTATTTCAATTGAAGATCTGCATACAAGACAGTTTTCTCTGCATGTCGAACAGCCATCTCAAACTCAATGTGACCTGATTTTATCCAAAATTTGCTATTTATACTTCCTTTTAGTAAAATGACAGCACTTCCATCTAGAAATCTGAAATTGTCTCAAACTCCTCCTTTCTAATCATTTCTGCATCTTATAATCTCCAGGTTTCTGTACTTCTGTCTTCTATCTTTTGAATTGGCCCCATCCTCCTCATTCCTGTTGCTACTACTTTAGTTCATGCTTTCAGCATTTGGCATCAGTACAGTTACAATAACTTTCTAACTGAATTCCTTGCCACCACTTTTTCTCCTTTTTAGTTTATCCACCTCTACCTTACCAGACTGATTTTTTTTTTAATGTTATGTTGGATCATATCCTTCCTTGATTGAAATTTTTAATTGAGAAAATTAGTCTTTTTTATTTCCTGCAAGATAAATTAAAACTTCTCAAGACAGGTTTTTATGGTCTCTCAAAATAATTTATGCAAAGTTATTTCCCACTAAAAGTTTCACAAGGTTTGGATATCACATTTGTTTTGCAAGCCTCGGTAGAAACAAATCATACTTTTGGAGACAGAAAATTTTAAAAAGCTGGTCATTCTTAATTTTTTGAACAAGACAGACTGAAAGTTTGAATCCTAACTGCCCCACATACTGATTGTGTCAGCCTGGGCAATTTATCTTTTCTAAGAGGGACAATAAAACTATCTATGGGATATGGATGTAAGGATTAATCAAGAAAAAAATTCATATAAGACATTAAAGCCATGCCTAAAAAATAGTAAGTGCTCATTAAATTAGTGTTTTGATGATGATGATGTGAATGATATACACTAATCAATTATTCTAGCAGGCCCTTTTCTTCATTGTTCTGTCAAAGCATCCAATACAGACTTATTTTCTTTTTTTCATGCTTTCCATTTCTGGCAAATTGCTTTCTCTCATCTTAAAGTATGGAAATCCTACCCATATTTCAAAGTCCATTCTCCTTCATGAAGCTTTTGCTAGATATCCCAAGCAAGCTGGTCTCTTTCTTTCCTGGATTCCTGAAGTGGTTACTGCTTGGGCTTCACACTGGGCATTTGATCATATTCTATCTTGATTTCAACATTCTTGTGTTAGAATATCTTTCCCATCAACTAGATTATGAGCTCTGGAGGTGGAAATTGCTCTGATGTTACCATTGTATCACCACATTGTCTAGTAGAATGCTAAACAAATAAACAGTTGGGAAGTGCTTTTGGGAGAATTCCTTAATATGTGGAAGCAGAGGTAATATTCAACTACCTAACAAACTGCAGTGTGTGAGCATTGGCTAGTCATAAAAGATGCAATCAGGTCATGAAGTTGGAGCAGTGTCTTAGAGTTCCTTGCTTTCCTAAGCATAACTCTTTAGCTGCAGGGGGTGGGGTGGCTGGATTTGAAGCATCTTGGAAGACAACTTTGTGGGCCTAATGCAGTAATTATTTACCAACAAATAACAAAACATTTCAGTATTTAATAGTTAGTGCATCTATAACTGGTACCTACCAGTCTAGTGTGGGAATCATCAAAATCCTTTTAATCCTGAGCTCATCATGAACAAATCATGGCTTATTAAACTAGAAGAACATGACAAACTTGGAGAAATGTCCTTAAATTCTATGCCTATATTTTTTCTTTCAGTCATGCAAGAATTATTTATTGAATGTGTTATGTGATAGGGACTGTGTGGCAGGAGGGTAGTAGGATGAAGGTAGACTGATTCTTGCTTTTAGGATGATTACAGTGTAGGATGAAGCCTAACAATACAAAAATTACACAAATAACTTTGTAATTTCAATTGTGATAAATGTTACAAAGAAAAGTGAAGAAGCCTCTGAGAGGGATCATTAATTAAATTTTTCCCTGTCTTTGAGCATCTATGTACCCTTCCTATGGCATATCCACAAGTGACGTCTGACAGTAACATCACTCATAAGGAGTGTTGGAGGGAAAATTAATGAAAATTTTTAGCAAATAAAATTTACTGTATAAATTCCAAATGATTCCTTAAATCTTAGAATGTTTTACATTAGAGAGTTATATATTATATTTAGCTTTTTAATGGATTGTTTTCATTGCTTAGTTTCGAAGAAAGAAAAGTCAGCCTCTCAATTAAAATGTGAATTTGAATTGGTAAACTTGAGGGATCTATTGAAATAAAATTGTTTATGAAAATTATACTTACCTGTTATATCAGTTGAAGGGTTTATTTCCAAGTTTCCAGAGTTATTCAGCATTCCTTGTAAAACAGACTGAATTCTGCTTTTCAGTGATGCTCCATGGTTATTTCTAGTGAATCGAAATTTCATAATAACATCTGCTTTCACACCACTACCATCCTGCCTGTAAATCATAAAGATATTTTTAAAAATGAATAACATGATAATTTTTCACCATCCTATTTATATACTCTTCTTGATTAAACCTTTTTAAAGATTTTATTTGCAGAATTTAACTTTAGACAGATCTCTGTAATCGTGTTGCATACATAATATTATATCACAATGCTATCTCACAAATTTGATTGCAATGCACAGAACACTGTACTCCCTATAGTACAACTGATTTTGAAGTTATAATGCCAGAGTTTTACAGTGTAATTTTGGATACGTTATGTAAGTTTCTTAATGTTTCTGTATCTAAGTCTCCTCACACATAAAATGGGTTGTTATAAAGACTAGACGAATTACTATATGCAAAACTTCAAAGAAGAGTGAATACCATACAGTAAGTGTGCTATAAATACTAGCTATTCTTAGACTTCACCAATGTTATTAAAAATAATCTCCTTAAACGAATTCATAAAGTGATGAGGTTCTAAATTTATGTGAGTTAGAGATTCAACTTAATTTCTTGGTACCTAAACTATTCATCTGTCTACAACAGCAAATTTTAGCTTTTGTCGTGTATTAAGATTTGATCACTCATTTTAATTCATCATAAATATTTGTCACAATAAACCCTGATGACTTGATTAAATATTCTGATTATCTAAAACCTCTGTTAATTTCCATTTCCTTCCATGAAAATTACCTCATAAACCACTTCCTCCAGCTGACATTGGCTGTCTTCTTTTCTGAAAAAGTACTTTAAACATATTTGGTTTTGAGGCTCTCATATTTCCTCTTGGCTTTTTGCTGTCACCTCAGTGACCAGCTCTAACTTAATATTCATCCCAGAAACTAATTTAACATTTATTTTAAAATATTTTAGATAAGCACCTTCTTGTGCTAGACACTATTATAAGCTTCAGAAATTAGCTGTGACTAAGATTCAGAGTTGCCATACAGGTCTTGCAGTTTAGATGCAGAAAGAGGCACTGAACAAATAATTACAACTTCCATATCTAGCAACATGGAAGCCTAATTAATTTTAGAAAACATTTTCCATACAAAACAAGTAGAAATGCCAGATAATCTACAATAAATTCCATTTCAAATGCAAGGCTGGGCTCATAGAAAAGTAAGGAAAATCCTGGAAGACCAAAAATAAAGAAGAATGTGAATAGTATGTAGTAAGACTAGAATATGCCACAGGCTTACGTTTAGCATTTACATAGAGATTGGAAATGGGACCTTGGGCTAGTGCAAAATTGGAAGCTGAACTTGAGGTTTTAGAATAAGGCCAGGAGTCTCAAAGAACTAAACTCCAATAACAGCATGAACTAGAATGAAAAAACTATGCTCATCATCTCATAAAAAATAAATTTATCTGTTTCCAAGATCCAGCTTTAAATTAAGAAAAAGAAACAAGTATCACCTAAGAATTCATAATCATGGGCCTAGCTGTATGAAGTCTGGATCTTCATTAATACTACCTGAATACTCCCAGAATCTTTAAACTAAGGAAATAACAACAACAAAAAAATTCCATGTGCTGCTGATTCTTCTAGAATGTCTGACAGATGCAACTGCTCTGGAGGCAGACGTGTTAAGTCTAGGTTGTACAGGGTCCCAAATGATATTAAATTTAAGCATACAATTTCAGTGGTAGACAATACATCATGAGGTATGTATTAGTTCGTTCTCAAGGTGCTGTAAAGAACTGTGCGAGACCGGGTAATCCATAAAGAAAAGCGGTCCGCATGGCTGGGGAGGCCTCAGGAAATATATCATCATGGCAGAAGGGGAAGCAAACACATCTTTCTTATATGGTAGCAGGAACAAGAAGAACAGAGCGAAGCGGGGAAAGCCCCTATAATCTAATCACCTCACACAAGGTCCCTCTCATGACATGTAGGGATTTTGGGAACCAGAATTCAAGATGAGATTTTGGCAGGGGCATAGCCAAACCATACCAAGGTAGAATCAAAGTAACAAAAAGATCATTCTTCAAAAATTTCACATAATAGAATTAACAAACAAGTAAGTATATTTGAAATGATAAATGACATAAAAAAGGAAATCACAGAAATGAGATTAAGCAGAAAACATTATTTTTTCCTTATTTATTTATTTATTTATTTATTTATTTATTTGAGACAGTGTCTTGCTCCGTCGCCAGGTGCCAGGCTGGAGTGCAGTGGCGCAATCTTGGCTCACTGCAACCTCCGCCTCCCATGTTCAAGCACTTCTCCTGCCTCAGCTTCCCTAGTAGCTGGGACTACAGGCCCATGCCACCACGGCCAGCTAATTTTTGCATTTTTTAGTAAAGAGGGGGTTTCACCATGTTGGCCAGAATGGTCTCACTCTCTTGATCTCGTGATCCGCCAGCCTTGGCCTCCCAAAGTGCTGGGATTACAGGCATCAGCCACTGCACCCAGCCAGAAAACATTATTTTTAAAAGATCACCTAGTATCTGATAGCACAACAGTGTGACTATGGTCAATGATAACTTAATTGTACATTTGGGAGGGAAGCATCACACAGTGGGGTCTGTCGGGGGGAAAAAGGGGAGAGACAGTGAGGGGTGGGGAGTTGGGGAGGGATAGCATAGGGAGAAATGTCAGATATAGGTGATGGGGAGGAAGGCAGCAAATCACACTGCCATGTGTGTACCTATGCAATAATCTTGCATGTTCTTCACATGTACCCCCAAACCTAAAATGCAATAAAAATATATATATTAAAAAAATAACTAAAAGAATATAATTGGATTGCTTGTAACACAAAGGATAAAGGACTGTCTGAGGGGATGGATACTCCATTTTACACAATGAAATTATTATGCATTGTATGCTTGTATCAAAACATCTCATGTACCCCATAGATACATACAACTACTGTGTACCCACAAAAATTAAAATAATTAATTTAAAAGACCAGGCAGATTCTCAAAAGAAAAAAATAGAATTTGCAGATAGGAAAATATACTCATTGAAATTGAAAACGCAATAAATGGGTTACACAGAATACAAGTCAAAGCTGAAGGGAAATTAGTTATCTGAAAGAGATGAAGAAATTATACAGAATCTAACACAGATAAAAGATAAAATAGAGGTTGAGAGACATGATAAAGTTCCTTGTATACCTAAAGCAATGCTAAAAAGGAGCCCTCCAAAAAATGAAGAAGCAGTTATACTGGAAGAGATCATGAGAATTATCCATGCGATGGTATCAAGTAGATGGCTGCATATATTCATGTCTAGAGACAAAAGAGGACTGGCCTAGAGTTACAACTTTGAGAGCACTCAGCATGGGTTGCAGTGAAGGCCAGTGAAAAAGCAAGTGTGACCTGAGAAGATGAGGGGCCTAAAGCACAGCCTGATGTTCAGCAACATTTGAGGAATAGAGGAGTAGGAGCTAGTAAAGGAAACCAAGAAGGAGTAGCTAGGGAGGTAAGGGGAGAATCAGGGTGTACACGACCATACAAACCAAGGGATAGTCCTATTTCAAGGAGTGACAGGCCAACAGTACCAAATACTCTTGAGAGGTCCAAGAATGGGACTGATGTGGTTTCTTTGGATTTTGTTATTTGGATGTCATGGTTGAATTGACAAGAGCAGTTTATATTTTGTGGTGGTATTGAAGCCAGGTTGCAGAGGATTGAGTGAAAAGTGGGAAGTGGACAAAGGAGAGAAAAGGCAGAAGGCTCATGTAGTCCAATGGGTTTTCAGGGCTTACTCACTTTTGAGCGTTAGTGGCCGATATAGATACTCACAAGAAAGTACTAAGTGAATGTGCACTGAATTGACTGAAAGTTGTTTTGGAAAATGCTTTTCTCATGGACTCCTCTTATCCCTTTTGCTCTTCAAAACTTACCTGACCAGGCCTCTGTGCTCTGGATACTTACTAGGTGAATCTCAAGAGAATAAGAATTAATTTTCTTGTGATGCTAGTATTGGAGAAGGAATTAATATAATTCCTCATCTACCAAAGAACTTTTGCAAATGATTTGAAGGATGGAGCAATGTGGTCATTTGAGACATTTGAAGGAGAGTCAGTTAAGGTGACTATTTCAGGTGGAAAGGCTGGTTTCATCGTATCGTATTTAACTAAGGCAGGAATGGCAAATAACTAGCATACATGCTGCTACTCCTCCTAGTATTAATTCATGATAGACATGCCTTGGATATGGCCATAATACCCTTTTATTATAGCACATTGGGCAGATTTTTTAAAAACCACTTTTGATGTTGGTCACGGTGTTTTTATCTTGGATAGATACGCCCAAACCACAGCATTGTACAACTCAAGGAGGGACTGTTAACATAAACTGCACTGTGAGTGATATCCACTGGAGCTTTACAATAGGATGGCCTTGTTACTGTACCTTCACCCCAAACTCTTTCTCCGCCCTTTCTTCCTCCTCCCACTAAGAATAGATGTAATATGGTTATTTACATTAGTAGCTAAATAGATCATATGTTTGACTTTTTTGGCATTGTTTTTTAAGCTGACTAAAATACTGTTTTCATAACATTGCAACAACTTATCTGAACATATAATTTACTATTCATTCTGTGACAAAAAAATCAAATTTGCCACATTGTATCTATACTTAAATATTTTTTATATAGTTCCACTCACCTCAGTTTGACAACATGAGCTCTGATGAACTGATTTCTTAAATTTGATTCTTTGAATGTTTTACTAATCTGTAGAAAGAAAATGGGGGAAATTCTCTGTAATTACAGTTCTTCTTCTCCTTCCTCTCAACCTTGCAACTGAGACATGTTAATGAAGAGCAGAAAACTAAATTTTCACTTTAGTTCAACCCAATTCCATCGCAAAACACATGGGATGATTTGGGCAGGTTCTGTAAGCTTTCGATGCAGTGCCTGTATCTGTTACACAGAGATGATGCTGGACAGGATGTGTTTTTGCTAGAAATCATTTTAAACACATCAAATGTTTTATGCTGAGGGGTTATATGACTTGGTGGCTGTTACTAAGGGCTTGGGGCAGGAGTTATGCCAGCATGAGGGAAGTCCACTGACACAACTCAAAATGTGTGATCCCCAAAAATTGCTTTTTAATGGATGAAACCTGATTAAACCAGACTAAAATGAGTAGTAATGGAAAACTTGAAGAGAACAGGAAAAGAAAGCAAAGGGCAGTCTTTTTTTTCTTTTTTTTGTCATTTCTTTCTGATTCATACCTAAACATCAGAGACTTTTTAAAGTGTCAGTTGGTAATTTCTTTTTTTTATTTTTTTTTAGAAATTGAGTCTCACCATGTTGCCCAGGTTCAAGTGATAGTCCTGCCTCAGCCTCCTGAGTAGCTGGGACTACAGGTACCCACCACCACATCTGGCTAATTATAAATTGTATGCATGTAATAATACTGCACTATTAACAAATACATTATAAAATATTTATAAAATTAGAAATTAAAAAGACTAAATTATAAAATAAATAGGTATTTTATTTTTTAATAATAATATTTTTGGTATTACAATATGACTGGATAGAATTTATAATTTTTGAACATCATCATAAAATGGTTCAAAGGTCTGATTCTAAGTTTAATTTCAATACTTAATTTTAAGAACTGAAAAAGTTTTCACATAATTGCCTGGCCCCACATGCATGAAGTTTGTCATTGACAGAATTCATTATTTCATAACATTAAGTTGTCAGTCTCACTCATCATGCAAATATTTGTTAAAATTCAGGAAATGAATTTCCATTTTCCATGATGTCAATCGATTGTCCTTGCAAACCAATTGAAAGGTGTTGTTTTATATATTTTTTAAAGAAATGTGTACAAAATCTATTAAACATTATAGTTAATTTTTTCTCCCAAATTTTTATGTGTTCATGTCGGAGAACTTTTACAGATAACATACTTTACATGATTTTCAGCAAGACAAAACAAAAGAAAACCCAATTACCTAATGATGGACATATTACTAAACATATTTTCAGTCTTCTCTCTATAGCATGAATTTTATCTAAGAAGTGATTTTTTTCTTTTGTTTTGAGTCAGAGTCTCTGTCACCCAGGCTGGAGTACAATAGGTGATCTTGGCTTACTGCAACCTCCATCTCCTGGATTCAAGCAATTTTCTTGCCTCAGCCTCCCAAGTAGCTGGGATTATAGGTACCCATCATCATGTCTGGTTAATTTTTATAGAGATGGGGTTTCACCATGTTGGCCAGGCTGGTCTTGAACTCCTGACCTCAGGTGATCTGCCCACCTTAGCCTCCCAAAGTGCTGGGATTACAGGCTTGAGCCACAACACCCAGCCTTAAAAAGTGATTTTCTGATACCTAGACCTTGAAGGAAAAGGTTGTGTGTGTTTGTTGCAATCTTATTCCTGATGGCAAAGGAGAGTTTTAATGACTCAGTTGATCCCAGGTATGAATCCTGATTGAAGTCTTTTGTTTTATTTGGAGAAAACCCTTTAAGTAGAATGCATTCATAGTTTTGATATATGTACTTATTTCTAAATGGCCTCATTCATTTACTATTCAACAACTGTTTTTGAGCATCTCTTGTGTGCCACCCTGCTTTCTGTCAGGTATTGGAATATATAGAAAATATATAGAAAATATATAGAAAACAATAATCTGGCCATCATGAGCTTACATCTAATGGAGGGAAATGGGAACTAATCAAATCATCATTCACAATTAAGTGAAACTATAACTGTGAAAAGTGCAACAATACAGTAGAGGGACCTGAGCCCATTAATGATATTATAGAGATTTCTCAAAGGAAATGCTTATTGAGCTGAGATTTTCAGGAAGAATCAGACTTAGCTGGTTAAAGAGGAAGGAAAAAAATGCTTGGTGGAATGAATGGCACATGCACAGTTCTGAGGTGGGAAGAAACAGGTTGTGCTTAAGTAATGAAAGAAGGTCAGTGCAACTGCGCTATGGAGAGCAAGGCTAGGGTGACAGGAAAGTCCACAGCATGCTGGTCTTTGTACTGGAAGCATTTGGTCTTTATCATAAACACTGGGAAGCCACAAAAGTGTTTTAAACAAGAGGTTAATATAGTCAGATTTGCAATATGAGAACAATCTCTCTTGCTGCATATAGATAATCAGTTTTAGAGAAAAAATAATGCAAATGAACAGATTAGTTTTGTTGCTATTTGGGTACCCTGGGGTAGAAGCAATGGCTTGGATAGTCATGGCAGCAATGAATATGGAGAGAAGTGAATAAATTTGAAGGAGATACAGGAGATAAAATGAACAGCAGCTGGTGATGGATTGGATATTTGGAATGATAGTAGAATTTTAAGGATGAATTATAGGTTTCTGATTTGGATAGTTAATAAATGGTATTGTTATTAATAGGGATAGATATTGTTGGTAGAAAACTAGGATGGTGTGGGGATATCAGGATACCATGAGTTTGATTTTGAGAGGTAATATATTTGAGTTGTTTTGAAACAGCCATGTAAGGATTTCAAGCTGGCAACTAGAGTGCAGAAGATCATCCTGGGCTGGAAATATAGTGAATCATTGGTGTATAAGTAGAGGTTGAAATAATGAGCATGTATGGGGTCATAGGAGAGGTGGGCATAAGCCAAAGCCTTGAGGTATTTCAACATTTAATGGCAGTGTAGAGGGGGGTGAGCCTGTAAAGAACACAGAGAAGTAATGACCAGTGAGGCAGGCTGAGAAAAAGAGGTGAATGAATGGCATGAGTATCTCTCATTAAAATCACACAATCATAGACTTTTTGTATAAGAATGTACTATGCAAATTATCTAGTCCAATTATTTTATTTTACTTATGAATGACAAATGAATTGCTAAATGAAATAGAAGATTCTGAGACTATTCCAATGCTCATTCAGTGTTATCACTTTGTCTATGGGATAACGATAATAATATTACTCATGTTATCATGAAAAATGGTATGATCCTTGGATTTTGAGTCAAGAGACCCTGGTTTGAATTCTGGTTATACCACTTTCCAGCTCAATGGCCTTTGATGTTTTTCTTAATCTCACAGTCTTTACTTACCAGTCTATACACATGATTTATTAATTTTTATGGTTGCTGTGAAATAAAGGTTAGATAAAATATGTGAAAATGCTTTGTAAACTATAAAGCACTGTACTAGACTACTATTTATATAACATTTTAAATGTTCAAACCGTTTCTACAAAAGGATACATATGTAAGATTAACTAGGGAAGTCATACATCAGAAGAATTTTGAGGAAATCTTGAAATACTAAATATATTGTCAAGCCACAGTACTCTAAATATCCTGGTACTGGTGTAGGCAAAGATTAATTGCAGAAAGAGATTGGAGTACAGAAAAAAAGACAAGGAAAAATTTACTGTATGATAAAGGTGGCATGACAAATCAACTGCACTATTTAACACATGTAGTGTTTAATAGTGTCTTAAATAGGTGTTTAGAAGGTGGCCTCTCAGATACCAAATCTGCTGGTACATTAACTTTGGCTTCTCTAAATTACTGTTGTTCACATGCCACCAGTCTATGGTATTTTGCTGTAGCAGCCTGAACAGATGAAGACAGCAACTGACGATAAACTTTGTGTGGGGAAAAAAAGGGTCCTGAGTTAGGAATAGATATAAACTCCAGGGGGTGAAAGGAAGTCCCAGGGATGCTAAGGCTCCTGCAGAGGGAGGAAGGCCCCTGCCGGAAGCTGACACCCCAGGGAAGTGCAGCCCCAGGGGCTCAGTGCCAGCTCTGGTGGGGTGACCGTCCAGAAGAGAAGAAGGGTTTCCGTGCACTTGGAGAGGCGGAGCCCCAGGTCTGCGTGGTTAGGATCTGCCTCCAAGGGGACTTGTGCAGTGTCAGTGTGTGTGTGTGCACTTGCATGTGTGCCTTCATTAGTCTTTAAATCCCAATCAATCAATGTTATATTTCACTCCCTTTCTCCACTGTGCCTGACATTTTTAGCATTCAGCCTTAAAAAGCCCAAACCCCAAAGTTTCACCATTTTGTAGTACTTTACAGCTTACAGATGGCTGCACACACAGTCATTCATTATTTACAGCTCAGTAGATTTTACTGTACCCATGTGGCAGGTAAAGAAAAAGCCTGTGACCCTTCAAGTGACTTGCCTGAGAGTGGAGGAAATCAAACCAGGCCTTTGACTACTTGCCCAGGTCCATTTCTGCTGCCCCAGAGCAAACATTTACACAAAGGTTGAGGGCTTTGGAAATGTACTTCAGAGGGAGCTGGTGCTGTCCTGGCATTGACTCTGTTCCCTGCTATTGTATGTGTCTGGGAAGATGCACTGGTTTTAATGGAGATCTACTGCAGCCATTCCGACCTCTCTGCACATTAACTTAGGTGGCGGGTCCAGTGTCACGGATTCAAGTTAAGTGGCATCAATAAAGCTGCATTACTTAAACCAACAAGTGATTCAGAAAATACACTCCCAAACAACTGGAGATCCTGATCTCTAGGAATGATAAATTTCACCCATCTCCCAATTCTGGACTGCACTTGTGTGTAAAGGCAGGAAATGGCAGAGAGACAGCTCTGCAGAGAGATGCTAGGACAAAAAAATATCAAAAGATCTCATCTTCCCAGAGCCACTGGTGATTTGCTGTCCTCCACTGAGGAAGGAGCACCTCCTGGCCTTGCCTAGACTGTAAATCTGAAGTGGTTGGGCTGGGAACTGGGCTGAAGAGCAGTTCATTAGAGATTGTTCATTTTGTGTCTTTATTGCTGGCTCCAGCCTAGATCTTTCTCTGAGGTGGTCCAGGCATCCATTCCTTTGCCCACTGAATCACTCTGCTGAGATGTCCACAGTGAACTTTTGTCTCCCTGAACAACCTGCTTTCATTTTGGTTTCCTCTTCTAGCCAATGGCACCATCATCTACCCAAGTTAGACATTTCTGTGTCAGTGTTAACCTGTCACCTCTCATCCTGTCTTGTAGTCCATTGGTAGGTTCTGTGGATCCTACCTTAAACCCATCCTCTCCTCTCTGTTCCCTGGCAGCACTTTTAGTGTCTGGTGTGTCTCTGGTTTGGCCCTTGTGGGTGCTGCTCTGTGGCACTCCTGCCCACCTTTGGACTCTACTACCACTCACACCAACAAGGAGGTGGGGCAACTCATACCCAGTGGTGGAGGATGGATGCCTAGGGCCCACTTCCTGCCCTCTGCCTCGGGCTCCCTTCAGTTTTCTGTGGCAACAGCTGCAGTTTGACTCTGTCTCTGCCCAATGCTGCTTCCTTCTCTTCCTGAAGGTGTTGGTTGAAAGAGACACCCCCTGCATGCAAGTCTCAGAGCCTTCTTCCCTGGGAACCTAACCTGTAATACTTTGTGCCTGGATAGTCCTAGGAAGCAAACTAAAATGTAGTTAGAATTGGAAACCCTCCTGCGGTTTCAATAGAAGAGCCTGTCATTGGTGGGAGTTGAGCACTGAAAGCTTTGAGTGGGGCTCCAAGGAGCAAAAGGAGAGGCTGCACTGGCAGGCTCGTTAAAACACATATTTCTAGGCCCCAACATCAGATTTCTGATTTAGTAGGTCTTGGTAAACCCAAGAATTTGCATTGCTAACAATTTCTAGGTGATGCTAGAGACCATACTTCAAAAACCACTAAGTTAATCTTCAATGAGAACCATCACAGCTGGCGGACTGAATCATAAGCTTATTTAACACATTTTTTCTCTAGAAGCAAGCATCATTGAAAACCAAGTTATGAGAAGACTGCAGGGTGAGCACAGACTAAAGCAAGGGAAGTTAGAGATATCATTTAAATGTTTAATGAGATGAGAATGAACAGTTGAATCAGAATGATTTAGTAGGAGAATCTAGGGCAGGAACCAGACGTAAGCATCAGTCCTGCCAAATGTTGTGGATATACAAAAATGGAATGGATATGGAGCTGTCCTCATGGAGCTTAGGCTAACATGAAAAATTAAACCAGTCTACAAATATTTATAATATAAAATATATAGAAGTATGTGGCATGAGATCAACATAGATATGATTTTGTGGTGAGGTGACGTGGAAGGAGGATTAATTATATCCAATCACATAGATCAGAGGGAGTTTCTTGTAAAAGATGGCTTTTCAGGTTGGCTATAAGAATAAATAGGGCACACAATGACTGAAATATGAGCCAAAGCATAGACATGAGAAGGTGCTTAGCTAACAAGTTTGAATTATACTTTGTAGGCAAAAAGTCTTAAGCTGGAGGTAACATGAAGGAAACAGGCTGTGAGAGATTTATGTTCAGAAGCGTGTAAATTCGATTAGAAAGAAAAGAGCCTGCACACAGTGAGAAGAGTTAGAAGCTCATTGCAGTGGTTCAGAAAGCACCAAGGGATTAAAAACCTGGATTTAGGAATATTCTAGAAAATGCAGAAATGCTGATAAAATTTTATTTTGAGCTCACCAAAGCCAACCCTGCCAGATGACTTGGTTACATGCTAAAATTTTAGAACCATTGAATTCCTTTATATCCTTAGGACATTTTTTGAAAAGGCAAGAGTAAGTGAGCGACACTGGGACTAGTCAGCTCTGACTCTGTAAAGCTAAAGGGCAGCCCCTGGTTTGTGGTGATACATGAATGTTAAAAGTTCGCTTGTGAGGTTTCCTGGCAGGTAGCCAGAGGGCCTCTTCAAGTTAGAGCCCACAATTGCTTTGCATATTTCTGTTCAAACTTCTATGTCTGTGTTTGAACCAAGGTGCAATGTTGTCCAAACTATGTTATTACTGATATGGTAAACCTATCTTTTAACACCTCCTGCCTTGTATCTTTAATTGAGTAAAGAAGAGGGAAGAGGGCAAAATGAAAAGAATTTAAAAACACAATGTCAATGCTTAGTTACACAAACAGAAAACTTTCAGTATTTGAAGTCATAAGCAAATAAAATGCATATTTGCTCATGGCCTTTCTCACACATTTTACTTATGACAAAGATGTCAATAAGAACCAGTATCCTAGTAAACTAGATTGATAAAAGTGGAGAAACACGTTTCACCATGCAAGGAAGTAAAATATGTAGAGCACCTAGCAACTGAAAATATTTTACAAAATATTAGGTTTATTATTATATTCATTCTATAATGGAACAAAGAGCAAAGTTAAATATTAACTTACCAGAGATTCAATTCTTCCACTCAAAGTCCTGTATTCTGGTGTAGCTGGTGAATTTAACTGACTATTATATTCAACATTTAGGAGTTCAAAACTGCTTCTGTAAAAATAAGATTTTTGATCTGGAAAATAAATTAAAAGGCATGGTCAGTCTTACTTTACTAAGCAGTTGAATCTTTAATTTATTCAGGATTAATGGAGGCTATATTATAGAATTACAAAAATTTGCTTTCCTTGAAAGAAAGAAAAAGTTGTATGCTTAATGTAAGTGTAATTATGATAAAATTATTATTTTTTTCAATTTTTAAAAAGATTGGCAAAGCCAGAGTGGTGTAGATGTTTAAAAATCAGAGTGGAATTGTTATTTGAGAAATTAAAATTTGTCAGAAATACTGTAATTTTTATTCTTGCTATATTGTAAGGGAGATTTGTGGTGTATTCATTCAGAAAATATTAATGAATGTTTGTAATATATTATTATTATTCATTTATCATTAAGAAACAACTCAAAGTATGAAATTTTTAAAAATTATTTCAAATAATATTCTTTATAGAGGAGTTAGTGATTTGCTATTAGTTTTTCTGGAATAAGCTAGAAAATAAGTCTTCTAACAAGATATCTAATTTAGTAATCCAATGTAAATTATTTTCACCAGAAGGCACCTTGCAAAATAAAAAACCAGAACAGACCAGTAACAAGTTATAAGACTGAGTCAGTAATAAAATATCTCCTAGTAAAGAAATGTCCAGGACCAATGGCTTTATTACCATTCTACCTAACGTTTAAAGAAGAACTAACACCAATGTCTCTTCAAACTATTCAAAAACATCAAACAGGGGGGAGTTCTCCCCAACTCATTGTAAGAAGCCAGTATTACTCTGATAGAAAACCAGAGAAGGACACAAGAAAAAAAATACTACAGGCCAGGTGTAGTGGCTCACACCTGTATTCCCAGCACTTTGGGAGGCCAAGGCATGTGGATCATAAGGTCAGGAGTTTGAGACCAGCCTGGCCAACATGTTGAAACCTCATCTCTACTAAAAATACAAAAATTAGCCAGGTGTGGTGGTGGGCACCTGTAATCCCAGCTACTCAGGAGGCTGAGACAGAAGAATTGCTTGAACCTAGGAGGCGGAGCTTGCAGTGAGCCAAGATTGTGCCACTGCATGCCAGCCTGGGTAACAGAGCAAGACTCCATCTCAGAAAAAAAACAAAACAAAACAAACAAAACAAAACAAAAACACAAAAAAACTAGAGGTCAATATTACTGATGAACACAGAGGCAAAAATCCTCAACAAAATACAATCAAACTGAATCCAACAGTATATCAAAAACATAATATACCACAGCCAACTGGGATTTATCTCAGAGATACAAGAATGGTTCAACATATGCAAATCAATAAACTTAATACATCACATCAACAGAATGAAGGCAAAAACCATGTGATCATCTCAATAGATGTTCAATAGATTCAATATCCCATCATGACAAAAACTCTCAAAAATACTAGACATAGAAAAGACATACCTCAACAATATAAAGGCTGACCAACCCACAGCTAACATTTTACCAAATGAGTAAAAGGTGAAAGCTTTTCCTCTAAGAACTGAAACAAGACAAGGATGTCCACTTTCATCACTTATTCAACATAGTTCTGGAAGTTCTAACCAGAGAAATCAGATGATAGAGAGAAATAAGAAGGCATTCAGATTGGAAAAGAAATAACATATTCAGATTGTTCCTTTTTGCAGATTATATAATTTTATACCCAGAAAAACCTAAAGACTCCACCAAAAAACCCTTAGATCTGATATACAATTTCAATAAAGTTGCAGGATACAAAATCAACCTACAAAAGTCTTCAGCATTTCTATACATCAGCAATGAAATAGCTAAGAAACAAATCAAGAAGGTAATTCCATCTTCTACAAGGAAAACTACAAAACACTTATAAAATAAATGGAAGAGGACACAAATGGGAAGATATTCCTTGCTCATGGCTTGAAAGAATTGATATCATTTAAATGACTATACTCTTCAAAGCAATCTATACATTCAATGCAATCCCTATCAAAATACCAACATCATTTTCACAGAAATAGAAAAAAACCATCCTAAAATTTGGATGAAACAAAAAAAAGAGCCCAAATAGTCAAATCAAACCTGATAAGAAAGAACAAATGCAGAGAAATCACGCTACTTGACATCAAACTATACTCCAAGGCTGTAGTAACCAAAATAGCATGGTATTGGTATAAAATCAGACACATAGACCAATAAAATAGAATAGAGAGCCCAGAAGGAAATTTATATACAGCCAACTGAGTTTCAACAAAAGTGTTAAGAACATACAATGGGGAAAGCACACTCTTTTCAATAAATAGTACTAGGAAAATTGGATATCCATTTGCAGAAGAATGAAATTGGACCCTTATCTCTCACTATATACCAAAATCCACACAAGATAATTAAATACTCCAATGTAAGATCTAAAACCATGAGAACTATTAGAAAAAAACATAGGGGGAAACACTTCATGTCTTTAGTCTGAGGAAATGATTTATGGCTATGACCTGAAAAGTACAGACAACACAAACAAAACTAGACAAATGGGAATTAATTAAACTAAGAACTTCTGCACATCAAAGGAAACAACCAACAGAGTGGAAAGACAACCTGTTGAATTGGAAAAAATATTTGCCAACTGTTTTTCTGACAAGAGACTAATACCTAGAATATACAAGGACTCAAACAACTCAACATTAAAAAAATAAAAATTCCGTTAAGAAGTGGTCAAAGAACATGATGAACATTTCTCAAAATAAGACATACAAAGTGTCAACAGGTATATGAAAAGTGCTCAACATTACTAATCATCAGAGAAATGCAAATCAAAACCACAATGAGATATCATCTTGCCTTAGTTAAGATTACTATTACCAAAAAGACAGAAAATAACAGGTGCTGGCAAGAATGGAGAGAGAAAAAAATTATTATATACTGCTGGTGGAAATGTACATTAGTGCAGCCATTATGGAAAATGGTATGGTGATTTCTCATAAAACTAAAATAGAATTACCATATGATCCAGCAGTCCCACTGCTGGGTACTTATCCAAAAGAAAAGAAATCAGCATGTCAAAGAGATACTTGTGCTTGTGTGTTTATCTCAGCACTGTTCACAATAGCCAAGATGTGAAATCAACCTACATGTCCATCAGAAAATGAATGGCTTAAGAAAACATGATATATATATATATACACACACACACAATGGAATACTATTTGGCCATAAAAATAATGAAATCCTGCCATTGCAGCAACATGAATGGAACTGGATGTCATTGTGTCAAGTGAAATAAGCCAGGCACAGAAAGACAAAATTAGCCAGGCAAGGTGGCTCATGCCTGTAATCCCAGTACTTGGGGAGGCAGAGGTGAGAAGGTCACTTGAATCCAGGAATTTGAAACCAGCCTGGGCAGCAAAGTGTGACCCCATCTCTACTACTAAAAAAAAAAAAGGAATAAAGAAAGACAAATATGTTCTAACTCATATGCGGGGGCTAAAAAGTTGATCTCATCAGTGTAGAGAGCAGAATGACAGATACTAGAGACTGGGAAAGGTAGAGGGGTATGAGGGGGATTGAAGAGAGGTTGGCTAAGAGGTATAAACATACAATTAGATAAACAGTGTAAGTTGTGGTGTTTAACAGCAGAGCAGAGTGACAATAGTTAACAATATATTATGTTTTTCAAAGCAGCTAGAAAAAGAGAACTTGAGTTGTTACAACATATAGAAATGATAAATACCCAAAGTGATGTATTCCTCAAATACCCTGGCTTGATCATTACACATTCTATGCATGTAACAAAATATCATATGTATCCCATAAATATGTAAAATGTTATGTATCAGTAAAGCAACAATAACAACAATAATAACAACAAGAGTCTTCCAGAGTACCTATTCAGTTGCGTGGATATAAAAATCTCTAAATCCTATCTGTACACAACTCAGAAACTTTACGAAAATATTCATAACCTAATGGAATTTCTCTCAGAATAAAAATCTCTACTTTCTTTTGATCCTTCATATGCATTACTTACACAAACAAATACCTTGGTAAGGGGCAAGTGTTGGAGATCCTGGGGAAAGGGTGGTTGTTTGTAGTGGAAGATAAAGTCATTTGGGGGCCTCAAGTGATCACTGGAACACAGTTTGCAGATTACTTACCAAGGGGCCTACTTTTTAAGCATGACAGTGCAGCATCATTCAAAGTAAAAATTCATTAATTTAATGTGAAACTCCATGTCTTTTTTTTTTTTCCACTTCTGTAGTTCACATGAGGGATAGGTGAATTCAGCTGATTTGATAGCAAAATGCAGTCAAAAGCAAACTTTAGCCACAACCTTTACATTTGATTGGCTGAAATAATTGTATATCATTATTGGTATTTCTAATGTTGGTAATTTTAGTGCACCATTGGAAGTATTTCAACCTTTGCATAGTTAAGAATTTTTGCCTGTTTACAATTGGACATACTACAAGTTACGTTCTTTTCTCTTCACACTCACACATACCCATGTACACACCTGTACACTCATACACATGATTGAAGTGATTTAATAGAATTATATTTGAAATAAAAATAACCTCAAAGTGAATTTTAAGTGAAGAAAAGATTCTAATGTATGATATTATTGAGTGAAACTCAACACATTTTACATATCTATGGTAAAACATCTGAAAGAGCCTTCACAGAGATTTTTAAGGAAAATTGTTTATGAATGAGCATGGTATATATATTCTTTATATTTTTTTTCTTGTCCATGTTGTCTATTTTTAGTGATATAATAATAAAAATTAAACAAAATAAAAGAGACAACTAAAGAACATAATGTTTTACAAAGTTTGACTTTACCCCTTTTTACTTCTTAACTGAAATTTTATCTCCTAACCATCATAACGGTTAGGCTTGTAGGACACTGTTTTCAGAAGACAGAGCATTATTTGTTAATAAGAATGGACAAAGACTTAGGAACATCCAAATTTTAGGTGTTGAAATTTAAAGTTCATTGCAATATTTCACTTTTATAATTTTATCTGGTTATTAATGAAGGAAATCATAGTATTACTGAAAAACAAAATGAGTAAATTTTAGCATCAGAAAATTATTGAGTTTTTTTTCCTTTGGATAGAATAATTCTTTTCTGAGTAATGATGTTTGGTTTACTCAAAAGTTATGTTTGGGGCACTAAAAACAGCCAAAATAGGAAAAAGAAAAAATACTGATTGAGGAAAAATACAGACATGAATTATATTTAGGGAAGAATTACAAGTAAGATATATGATCACATTATATTAAGTAATAAAAGCAGTAATAAATGAAATAAGGCCAAACTAAATCTGATATTGTATGTAGTTATTAAATCTGAAGAGTAACAATGTTCTGGTACTTACCAAAAGCTAAAAAGTAAACGAGTAGAGCTATGGTCACTGCAAGGATCACTACCCCTGCGACGACAATGAAACATACTACATACGGATTCAGAAATCTTGAAGTCGATGGTACACGTGCTGGCCTTGCAAGAGAAAGAGATCAAAAAAGGTCATTCATTTCACCCATCATTTTAGTCCTCATGATATTCTTCTTTCTCAATTTCTTATCTTGCACACGGTTCAAGCCATAGAAATATATTCCTAGAAATGAAACTGAACTTAACAGCAGAGTTGTCCTTAGTGGTTTTTCTTTCAAGTTTTTTTTTTTTTTTTTTCCCAGCACAAATTGATTGAAATTCAAGTAGTCTGATGGAAGAATAAGGAAAGCTGACTTATGGTTTGGAACTGCTTTCCCTTCTGTCAACTGATAAAGTTTTCGAAGATAACAACAAGTCATTCTCTGTTCTACTGCAATGCCTTCCAAAATGCTATGCTGGACACTACTGTAGTAACCTTCTTTGCTTGGGCACCATCCCAAAGGTTGTACTGAAAAGACATCATTTGGGTGGGAAGAAGTGTGGAGGAAGATAAAGAAGCAGGGGTGGGGCGGTGGGTGGTAAGGGGGTCAGAACAGTAGCATTTCTCATTACCAGATTCCCCCTATTATTGAAAATCGGCAGAGGCAGAGAACCAGGATCAGGGAGAATAGCAAGCACCTGAAATGAATTAGAACTGCTCCAACAGCCAATGATTTATGTGATTTATCATATTTTACCCATGAATTTGTACTAAAAAAAGTCACACACACTCACACTGGGAAAGTCACCAGAGGAGCTGGGTGTGAATTCCAGTTTTACCCTTTGTTTGCTTGGAGGTCATATTGTCATTTATCTGAGATTTTCTTTATCTGAAAAATAGGAATAATAATAATACCTCCCTCAAAAGGCTGTTTTGAAGATTAAGTGGGGTCATGTTATATGTTATAAAGTATGTTTTTCTGGTTCAATAGGTTATCCACTTGGCTGTGAACACCTTAAAGGTAAACATAATTTTCATGCCTATGTTTAACATAGGCAAAGTGTTTAACACTTTGTAGAATGCTTGGGTTATATAGGTGTTTTGTAAATATTTATGGTATTTATAAATATTGCCTGTGTTAATGCTTGACATGTTTCAGATTTAAAAGCCTTAGTAGAGCTGAGAAGCAGTTATATTTAGGCATATTCTAATTTTTGTATTTTTCTGTTTTGTTTTGCCAACATTCTGGTATAAGTGAGAAGGGAATGTTCTGAGGCTCTGTGCTGTGAGATACATTTCACTGCAGTGTTGCTTGGTATTGTTTGGGCTTTACCCAACTCACAGGCCTATAAAAGGGCACCTCTTGATGTTTTGCATTGTGGCACCTGCACATTGTATGCTGCGTTGCTGGAACTAGTAACATTTCAGAAGATTGTTGGAAGCAGAAATAGAGTTGCCAATTTTCCATTTTGTTGAATAATTTATAGGACACTTTATACAAATTGACCCTGTTCAAACATGATCACTCAAAAAAAGAGCATTTAAACATATAACATAGGAAGGAAATAACCTCAGAATAATTAAATGCTGTAACTTTATGATGTCTTTTTGCTACATTTGTCTTATTTGTTCATTTTGCTGCACGAATGAAAAGTGACTTTCACTGACATGGGTTGAGAGTCCAGTATTCAGCAATAGTTGGAGAAAATTGTTAGTTTGACATTTACTATTTGAGTTTCAGTTTACCCACTTGTTACCTTATGGGGTTATTGTGCCTGTTACATGCAGTCACAAGTGCATAATGTTTGGTATTTGTGATTTCAGTAATTATTAATGGCTGCTGAGTAGTGAAAGAGTCAAAAAGAGACAGAGTTGGAGGCAAATGTAACACCAAAGGCTAAATAAATCTCAAATTGTTCCTTTCTGCAACAATTAGGGACGGATTATGTTTCCAGAGATAAACTGATATGTCAGGATCTGTAAGTGTGGAGTGAGAAGAACTGTAAACAAGGATTAAGTTGAAGGCTAAAATCCCCAAAAAATAAAATCAAAAGGCTAGAGACTATATATGCATTAACTTGAATGAGGCTCCCATGGGAATGACGTTACAGCCAATCTTGCTTTTACTTCATGGTAAACATCTTGAACTCAATAACTGAAAAGCACTATGAGACATATGACTCAACAAAGAAAGGGTGTGGAGCCCAAATTACCTTAATCTCACAAGCCATAATTAATTACCTAAGAAGGAATTGTTCCACCCTGTAGAAACAACTGAAGAAATAGCTACTCTCTTGTTAGCAGTGCAACTTATAGTTGAACCTCTGAATGTTGCTGCTAACACAAACTAAATTGTGCATAATATTTACTCTAAATATGTTTGTAAACAGTGGATTTTTATTCATAATGCAATGGAAACGTGTACAAGAAAATATTTTGCTTTTAAAGCAGCATCCTGGTCAGTGAGATTTTTAGTGCTTGCATTTAAACAGCAAAGCAAATATTCAGTTGTGACCCATTTAACCAGTTTCCCTCTCTTTCTCTATTTTATTGACTTGAAAAAATTGCATAAGAATGGAAAATTTATCTTTTTACACTTTTATTGTTATAGCTTATCTGTCAGGCATTGTACATGTACATTGTCAATCTTCACAATCTTTTCATAGTCTTGTAAATTCTGTGTTATGATTGCATTTTAAATATAAGGAAAGTGAGGCTCAGAGAGTGAATAACTTATGTTTATTCAGGAGTGACAGAACTGGAATCAGAAACTAGGTAGATTTGAATAAAGAGACATGAACTTCCATGCACATATACTTCCCTGAGTATTTTACTTCACACTCCAGGGAATGGAACAGCTTTGGGTTTCATGTCTCTCCTGACCTCATCTGGGGGAAGCAAAAGGAATCAACATCTATTAATAATATTTCTTAAGATATATCTTCAGCCCAGACTTCTCTCTTTGAGCTCCACATCATCATTTCCAAGTACTAACTGAAAGTGTTATGGATGCTTTACAACCATCTTAAACAGAAAAGTTCAAAACTGAGCTTGGTATTTTTTCTGCCATTGATGGTATGCCCAGGGTTGTATTAAACAATTTTTCTACAAGACTTTTTTTCCAACTAAAACATAATCGTTTCTTTTTTTTTTTTTTTAAGTTTCCTTTGTTATATCAGCCATATCTTTCAAATGAAGAACCTGAGATACAAAAGATTTCTTTAATTGATTTTAATCTTCTAAGCACAGTGTTTAATTCCTACATCATAAAGCACTTCTAAGGGGATGTGAAAAGGGAGCTGGACTAGAGATAGGAGATGTGGATTCAAGTACTCCTTCTGTCAGGTATAAGCTATGTGATCTCACGTTAATCATAACTATTTTAAGCTTCAGGTTTCAAAAAAAATTTAAATGGTAAAGACAATACCTTCCTCATAATTTGATTTTTAAAAATCATATGAAACAATGTATATGCCAATGATGTGTAAACTATAGTTCACTGGAATTTAAGATATTGTTATAGAGGAAACTGAAGTATAACAGCAAGATCTCTAGAACTGAAGATTTTTCTGCCAGTAACTGTTGTGTGAACTTGGATGAGTCCTTTTAATATTGTGGAATCTTAGTCTCTGGTTACATGTTGGTGATAACAACAGTTATTGTACAATATGTTTTGTGGGAATTAGAGCAGATGACATGCATGCTGTATAAACTACAAAGGGCTAAATACCATAAAAAACTTTTGAGAAAAATAAATTTTTAATTAGTTTAATTTATTTATTACTATCTGTTTATATTTTAACTTATACTATCAAGAGAAAAAACTGTGTTTCTTTAAAATATTCAGTTTTACCTGTTTACTGATTTACCTATTTCACCTTTTCTCCACAATTTCTGTCTTGCTGTATATCATTCTTATCACACAGATAACTTTATAGTAAAGAAGAGGAATGTGTCGACACCTACCTCCATTGAGGTACTTTTGGAGTAGAAGTGTCAATACTAGTTTTCTACTCTTCTGTAGTAACTAATTTCTTAACTCTCTAGACTGGCTTTGCAAGAAATGCTCAAAGGAATTCTTAACATGGGAATGAAAGGTCATTACTCAACTATCATAAAAGCAAATGAAAGTATAAAACTCATATGTCTTATAAAACAATTACACAAATGAGAAAGAGAAAGACATAAAATGGCAACACAACAGAACTCCACCAAACTATGAGGCTTATAAAACAATTACAGAAATGACAAAGAGAAAGAAATCAAATGGCTGCATGACAGAACTCCAACTACATGCTGCTTACAAAAAACTTACCTTACTGATAAAGACACTTATAGACTAAAGGCAAAGGTATAGAAAAATGTATTCCACACAAATAAAAACCAAAAGAGAGTAGAAGTAGCTATATTTATATCAGATAAAACAGGCTTTAAGTCAACAACAGTAAAAAAAGCCAAAGAAAATTATTATATAATGATAACGGAGTCGACTCAACAAGAAGATATAACAATCCTAAATATATACGTATCCAACACCAGAGCACCCATATTCATAAAACAAATATTACTATATGTAAGAAAAGAGATAGACAGGAATACAATAATGATGGAGAACTTCAACACCCCCATTGACAGTACTAGACAGATCATCAATACAGAAAATCAACAAAGAAACACTGGACTTAAATTGGACTTAGACCAAATGGACTTAACAGACATTTACAGAAAATTCTGCCCAGCTATCACAGAATATATATTTTCATCAGTACATAAAACATTCTCTAAGATAGATCATATATTAGGCCACAAAATAAGTCTCAAGAAATTTTTAAGAATCAAAATCATATCAAGTATCTTCTTAAATTACAATGGACTAAAACTAGAAATCAATACCAGGAGGAACTCTTAAAACTATACAAATACACAGAAAAAACAAAAAACATTATGCTCCTGAATGATCTTTGGGTCAATAACAAAATTAAGAGGGAATTATTTTAAAAATCTGAAATGGATGAAAACGGGGACAAAACATACCAAACCCTCTAAAATATATCAAAAGCAGTGCTAAGAGGGAATTTTATAGCATTAAATGCCAGTGTCAAAAAAATTAAAAGGTCACATATTAACAACCTAATAATGCATCTTAAGGAACTAGAAAAACAAGAACAAACCGAACTCAAATCTAGCAGAAGAAAAGAAATAACAATGATTAGAGCAGAACTAAATAAAATTTAGACCAAAAAGTTACAAAGGATCAATGAAAGAAAAAGTTGGGTACTTGAAAATATGAAGAAAATTGATAGACAGCTAGCTAGACTAGCCAAGAAAAAAAAAAGCAGATGCAAATAAAATCAGAAATGAAAAAGGAGACCAAAAAGGAGAGAAATGTAAAGACTATTAAGCACTACTATGAACAACTCTATGCTCACAAACTAGAAAACCTAGAGGAAATCAGTAAATCCTGAAAACATATAACCAGGTAGAAATTTCCCATGTTTAATCTACAGATTAAACCAGGCAAAAATAGAAATCCTGAACAGACCAATAATGAGTAAAACAATTTAATAAGAAAAAAATATGTTTCAACAACAACAACAGCAAAAATCCCAGGACCAGATGCATTCATAGCCAAATTCCACCAGATATATAAAGAAAAACTGATACCAATTCTAATGAAATTGTTCCAAAATACTGAGGAGGAGGGATCTTTCCTAACTCATTCTATGACATCAGTATTACACAGATACCAAAACCAGGCAAGGACACACACACACACACACAAAGGGAAAACTGTAGGCCAATATCCCTGATGAAGATTATATAAAATTCTTCAAAAAAATAATAGAAAACTGAATCCAACAACACATCAAAATGATAACATGCCATGGTCAACTGAGTTTTATTCCAGGGATGCAAGTATGATTCAACATACACAAATTGATAAATGTTATTCACCATGTAAACAGAATTAAAAACCATATTATCATCTCAATAGATACAGAAAAACTATTTGATAAAATTTAGCATCCCTTCATGATAAAAACCCTCACAAACTAGGCATACAGGGAGCATAGCTCAAAATAATAAAAGCCATATATGACAAACTCACAGGTAACATCATACTGTACAGGGAAAAGTTGAAAGCATTCCACCTAAGAATTGGAACAAGGCAAGGATGCCCACTTTCATCACTTCTATTAAACACATTATATGACGTCATAGAGGAGCTATCAGGCGAAAGAAAAAAGTAAAAGACATCCAACTTGGAAAAGAGGAAGTCAAATTATCTCTGCTGACAATATGATCTTATACCTAGAAAATCCTTAAAACTACTCCAAAAGACTCCTAGTTTTGATAAATGAATTCAGGAATATCTCAGGATACAAAATCAATGTACTAAAATCAGTAGCATTTTTATACATCAATAATTACCAAGTGGAGAACCAAATGAAGAAGCCAATCCTATTTACAATAGATTAAAAAATAAAATACCTAGGAATATATTTAACTAAGAAGGTAAAAGATCTCTACAAGGAAAACTACCAAACACTGACAAAAGAATTAGAGATTATATAAACAAATGGAAAACCACCCCATGCTCATGCATTGGAAAATCCAATATCATTAAAATGACCATAATACTCAAAGCAATCTACAAATTCAGTTAAATACCTATCAAAATGCCAATGTTATTTTTTTACAGAATTAGAAAAAATATCCTAAAATTCATATGAAACAACAACAACAACAAAAAAATCAACAAATTGCCAAAGAAATTCTAAGCAAAAAGAGCAAAGCTGGAGGTATCACATGATCTGACTTCAAATTATACTACAAAGCTATAGTAACTAAAAGAAGATGGTGCCTATATAAAAATAGACACATAGATCAATGGAACAGAATAGAGAACCCAAGAATAAAGCCGCATACATACAGCCAACTGATCTTTGACAAAATTTACAAAAACATACACTGGAGAAAGGACACACCATTTAATAAATGGTGGTGGTAAAACTGGATCGCTGTATGTCAAAGAATAATATTGGACCTCTGTCTCTCACCATATACAAAAATCAAGTCAAGATGGATTAAAGATATAAATTTAAGATCTGAAACTATTAAAATGCTAGAAGAAAATGTAGGGAAAACTTCTGGACATTAACCTAAGCAAATAATTTATGACTAAGTTCTCAAAAGCAAATGCAACACAACAAAAATAAACAAATGATACTTACTTAAGCTAAAAAGCTCTGCACAGCAAAAGAAATAATCAATAGAGTGAACAGACAACCTGAAAAATGGGAGAAAATATTTGCAAGCTACGCATCTTACAAAAGACTAATGTCTGGAATCTATAAGAAACTCAAATAACAACAACAGCAAAAAAACACAATAACCCCATTAAAGAGTGGGCTAAGGACATGAATAGACATTTCTCAAAATAATACATACAAGTGGTCAAAAACAAATGAAAAAGTGCTCAATAACACTAATTGTCAGAGATGTAAATTAGAACCACAATGAGATATCCCATTACACCAATCAGAATAGTTATCATTAGAAGGTCAAAATATAACAGATGTTGGTGAGGATTCAGAGAAAAGAGAACACTTACACACTTTTGGTGGAAAAGTGAATTAGTATATCCTCTATGAAAAACAATGTGGAGACTTCTGAAATAATTAAAAATAGAACTACCATTTCATCCAGTAATCCAACTATTGGGTATCTACCAAAAGGAAAATAAATTATATCAAAAAAGATACCTGTACTCATATGTTTATTGCAGATATGGATTAAATCTATCAACAGATGACTAGATAGAGAAAATGTGGTATATATGTATATATATATATATATAGCAAAATGCTACTCAACTATAAAAGGAAAAAATCATGTCTTTTACAGCAATATGGATGGAACTGTAGGCTATTATCTTAAGCGAAACAACTCAGGAACAAAAAGTCAAATATTGCATGTTCTCACTTATACACAGGAGCTAAATAATGCATACACATGGATAGAATGAGTAGAACAATGAAGATGTGGAAGGCTGGGAGGGGAATGAGGGAGAGAAATTACTTAATGTATACAGTGTACCCTATTCAGGTGATGGCTACACTAAAAGCCCAGACTTTATGACAATGCAATACATTTACGTAACAAAACTGCACTTCCACCCCTTAAAACTATTATAAAAATCCTTCAGTCAGAGGAGGGAGGAGGAAATGTAATCAATCTTCGTAGAACATGTAACATGTGAGCTATGCCATGAAAGATGGGTAGGCCTTCTGGGTAAATGAAGAAATAAGAACAGAAGAGGTAGAAGTGCAAAGTTTGTTTGGCAAACAGTAATTGGCCCAGTGTTGTTCTTATATGCAAGCAGATGGAAAATAATCTAGGAAAATAAGGCTGGTCAGGATTATGGAAGACTTTTTTTTAGTAATGGGTTTGGACTCTTTCTTGGCTTTAGAGTATCCCTGAGCTTTTTGAAATGAGGAGTTATAGAAAAACAGCAGTGTTTTAGAAAGGTTAATCTGGTGGTCTGGTTGGGCTGCAAGAGGCGGGAGTTATGAGGCAGAAGATCTCATTGTCCAGACAAACTTATTAGTCCATTAATGGGATATGAAGTGCCAAGGATCATGTAGGGGCTGTGTGGGTGGAAAAGAATGGTTGAGGAAAATATGGAAGATGAAAAATTAGGACCATTCCCTGGTAAAGAATTCAGTGCCAGGGGCAGGAGTAGAAGTCCAAGATGAAACTTTGAAGATTGATCTTGTGTTACTGGGGAGTTAGTTATACTAGTCACATGACTAGACAATTTGAGTTTTTATTGAGATGTTCTAATAATAATTTTAACTTTAGTAACTCTTAGTATTTTTGTTTTAATTTCCAGCAGTCAGCTAGTAAGATGGGTCTAGGCTGAGCAAAGGTCTTGGGACTGGAAGTGTTTTTTATGAATTCATTATCTTAGAGGTAATATTTGAAGCTCTGAAAAAGAGTATGTGAAATCACTCATTTTGCCACCTTTGGATTAAAAAAACAGACCTACAATATAAATCTCTAGACATATATATAGACACACATGAATTTGATATAATAAAGAATTTCTCATTACTATAGCCTTAGGTATCTAGTAATAAGAGAAAACAATTGGTAATTATGATTATATATATATATTATATAATTTATAATAACATATGTAACTTATAATATATATGCAATATTACATGTATATCATTTAGGTAGCTATCAATTAATATTTATAATCATATGATCATACAATTGCCCTAAGTGAAATCATTTTACATATGAGACTAAAACACAGTGAGTGATTTATGACCCAGGGAAAATGAAACGTTACTGTGGCTTACAAATAGAAGAGAAAGAAATATGAAATTTTGTATGTACTTCATTTACCAGCCTATGCTAATTACCAGCCTATGCTAATTCTTGGTAATGATGAAAACAAAATAAATAATTACTCATGCTGGGTGCATGGGGATGTGGTTATTTAAAAATTTGATAGCAGGACCACACCTACTGCATTAAGCCATCAATCAGCAGCTGTTTATTTTAGGTACTTAAGGCACGGTATAATGAGACCAAGGTCAAAGGTTTAAATTCATATAGATTTTCCCTATTAGTTCACAGATATAGGCTCAACCCTTATTCTTATTTGCTATTTTGCAAAGTTGTGCTACTTTTTAAAACAAACATCCTCCTCCACCAAAAATGGAAGGAAATCTCTAATTTAAAAATGATCTTGGCACAAACTACACTACCTGTGGTGCTACACTAATCACCCGCTAGGAATTCATGCTGAGTGTCATATGTTTTTCTTGTGTGTGGCAACATTGTCTTTACATATTTTAAGATTTTCTGGAATATTTAAAATAAAATTGTCATAGTGAACATGCGTATTAGACATCCAGAACAACTATGGATATTTATCTTGTAATAGTTTGCCTCTTAATTTCTTGGTGTTGCATCAAGACACTTCTTCCAGGAATTTCTAATATGGTTCAATATCTCCTTAGGTCCCTGACTTTATCTTTTACTTCACTCTATTTCCATATCCTGCTCCAGACATCCTGGCCTCTCTGCTGCTCTTCAAACACAATAGGCCCCCTCTACCTCTGGGACTTTGTGCTTGCTCTCCTCTGCCTGGAACACTCTTACCTACGGTTTTCACAGGGGTTGCTCCCTCACCTCCTGGATGTCTTCGCTCATTTGACATCTTCTTAGTGAGACCTTGCTAACTACCCTATTAAAAATTGCACCTCCTCTCTCTGCTTTATTATTATGAACAGCACACTTATAACTTTCTAATATGCCCTACAGTTTACTTATTTTGTTATCTGTCTCCCTCCACCAGTTAAGAAGCACCATAAAGGCGAGAATTTTTATTTTCCTTCCTTTCTTCCTTCCTACCAACTCTTTAATAATGCCTTTATTTTAAAAGACAGTGATCTCATTACTCTGGCTTCTGTATATTTAATACATTCAAGAACTGTTCCTAGAAAGGCATTGGCTAAGTGCAGAAATTGATTCAGTATTGAAAAGCCTATAAAGGAATGTGTCTTATACTAAAGCCAAGAGTCTTTATTCATTAGGCAGGCTGATTCTGTAGCCTTTTCAGGGAAAGTACTTCTTGACTGCAGAAGACTTATTTAAAGAAACTTGAAGTGTTTCCCTTTTGAGTCAGAGCTCTGATACGGCTCTGCATTCATAATTTTCAAGGCAAGAAATTTCAGATGCTGTTTCTGATCTTCATATGATATATAGTTTATTTTAAACTGAGGAAGGAGATGGCGTATCTGTATTGTCACTCTCACACCTTATCTTCCTCAAGCAATGGTCTGGCTAGTAGGATGATGTAGACTGCTGTGTAGGGTTTCAAGAATGCTGCTGACACAAGTCACTAAAGTTTGCCAGGTTTTCTTTCACTCAGCATATATCCCCATATTTAATAATAGAGTCAGTCTTGCATAATTATCAATAGAGGTCTGAAGACTACTTGCCATTTTTGTGAAGAATCAGTTGAAGACTTAAAGACATATTCTGGCCACTGCTCTCTTACATTTAATATATACTTTGTCAAGGAAAGTAGTCTTATGGCATTTTAAATCTGCCAAAAGTGTGGATTCTTGCCTCCATAATTCAGATTATGAAGGCTTTTCTGTCTGCAAATGAGCATGGTGGTATTATGGTAGGGGTGGCACCATCTACAAAGGTGAATCTGCCTAAATTATTTGAAAACAACAGAACAAATGGAAATATGTTTTTTCTGGAATTTGATGATGCTAAGATTTTAAGTACATTTCTCTTGGAGTCACTAGATTTGCAAAGTGATGGGTGCAATATTTTATTGACTCTACTGGTGTTTAAGGACATATACGGAGTGTTGGCAACCTCTTACCAAGAACCATAACAGAGAGAGCCCTGACAAGTCAGCTGTCTCTTACTGATTAATGTTGGTTAGGGATAGCCCAATATGTACTGCAGAGGGCACTGCTGTTTAATGTTAATTTTTTTTCTGAGTTCTAGAAAGTGTAGTCATTGACAGAGCCATGAAGCCCATACTAGTTTCAAAACAAGAAAAACCTACTTAGTTAAAGACTTGCTTGTTTCCTTCTCTATTTCCCCCAAAGTGGCCAAAATAATATTTTTTCTATCTGGATTTAGTTTCCAAATAGATAGGTTTGCTTCCTCCTTTCATTCATTCATTCATTCTTTTCCTTTTCTTTCCTTTTTTCCTCCCTTTATTTTTAACTAAAGATGTTTTATAACCTTTATTGGCATGATGTAATTTTGCCAACTACTGCAAATTATAAATAAATACACGTAACAGTTTAAATATGTGAAATTTTATTGTAAAAATGCTCTTTGGGAAATGAGTACTTGAATATCATGTGCACCTGAATATCTTTTGGGATGATGAAAATATTTTGAAATTAAATTTTGGTGATGGTTGCACATTTCTATATGTACACTAGCAATCTGAATTGTGTACCTTAAACAGGTGAACTTTCTGGTTTCTGGTTTGTAATTTTATTTCAATAAGGTGGTTAAAATTAAATTTACCTTTCAATGATTGTTAACTTACTGGAATAACAAAATTACCAAGTTTCCTGTGAGTAATTGACAATGATGGTGGACTTAAACTTCCAGAACAGAAAAACACTCAATAGCCCATTCAGTTCAGGTTTCAGTGCAATTTCCTAGGCAGCAGTTGTTAGTGAGATACTGGAATACAGGAGTGTGCTACTATTGATGTCAAGCAATTTGTTACACATAATGGTTAAAACACATCAGAGTTTTGAAATGATTTACTTCTTATACAACTTCAAGTACTTAATTCTAGGATAATGTTCCTCCCACTCACTTTCATCTTCTTATTTTCTGGGTGGAATTACAAATAGTGCATTGGAAATTGCTTTAAACCTGGTTGGACCCATGGAGATGTGTCACACATTTCCATCAACTGTCATGTGTCAGAGTGGAAAAAGGACTGAAAAAGCCTAGAGAAAAATTCATGTTTATTCTCAAGATGCCAAATGACAAAAAGCCAATTGCTCTTTGCACATACACGATTCTATTTCGTCTTTTCCTTTTGTAGCCTGAACTGATGAAACAGCACTGTTTCCCAAACTTATTGAAGCACAGAAACATTTATTTCTGAAATTCCTAGTATTCTGAGGAGCACAGTGTTCCCAGAACTCAGGAATATGCTGCTCTGTGAATTCTAACTTTCCAAGGCATTCAGTGTTTCTGCAGGAGAGGAATGGGGAAATCTATTGCACACTTAGGTTAGAGAACATGTTTATTCATATTTCAACACACAAGGAAATATCTTGCTGTACGCCTCTCCTCTATTTTGGGAATCTGGGAGACTAAACTTGTGACTGTATATAGCAGTTGTTTAGTCCAGTACTTCTTAATTTTTAGTGGCTGTGTGAATTGCCTATTAAAATGCAAATTTTATATTAGTGAATCTGGGTTGGACCTGAGTCTGCATTTCCAACCATCTCCCAGGTGATGTCAATTCTATTGGTTCAAGGACTATGTTTTGTGTAGCAAGGGTCTCAGATACAATTAGATTAGAAAAGATCAGAGACAAAGTGGAGTGATTGTACTGAAGGCATAATAGATTCTTCTGTTTCCTAAAGTCCAACTACATACGCAATCCTCTTTGCTATACGATTATTATGAAATGTTCAAAGCTTTAACTTATTACTTCATCAAAATATACTGACTCTATCATATAACTAAAGTCATGAAACATATAACAATATCTGTCAATCACAGATGACATGTATGATATAGTCCCATATGATTGTTATATACATTTTTACTGTACCTTTTTTATGTTTAGATATTATAGGTAGATACACAAATATTTACTACTGTGTCACAATTACCTACAGTATTCAGTATAGTAACATGCTCTACAGGTCTGTAGCCAAGGAGTAATAGGCTACATAGACTAGGTGTGCAGTAGGTTATATCATCTAGGTGTATGTAAGTATACTCTGTGATGTCTGCACAGGGACAAAATAGCCTCATGATGCATTTCTCAGAGTGTTTCCCTGTCAGGTAACACATGATCCTTGTTAACCTTCTGTAGGATATAAATGAATGAAAGATTTAGAAGCTCCTATATAGAACTCAGTGTGATCTGAGTTGTACTGCCCAATAGAAAGTGTCAAGAGATTCTCCACTCATCATTATCTCTACAAAATATGTCCCAAAGAGGTGAGAAATTTGGCACATCACATGCTAAAGGAGTGCATGGCAGTGTTTTTTGCTTCAAATGTGTGCATCCTCCAATGTTTGATTTGATTTTTTATAGGTAGACCTAAACCATAACATTGGTTACAATGTTAAACATTTTGTGGATGGAAGTGAGGAGATAAGAAGGGAGGCACCATGAATGATGGAGTAGAATAAATAAGAAAGAAATATTTCATTAAATGCACAGGTTAAATAAATAAATTTCAGCACATATTGGGTGAAATAAGTTAGATGACATAGTAGAATAGAGAATCCAGAAATTTCCTGAAATTATTTTCTCACAGCAACTGGTTGAGGGTCACTTAGTAGACAAGAGTGGATACTGGAATCAGAGCCTCATTTGTATTCATATGGTTCATTCTATTTAACTGTATCTACTAAATCATAATTGTTCTCATAGAAAAAAAGTGGCTTTTAGTGAATCATAGACCAAACCCAAGATTAGTTCTTTGAAATGTGCTTGAGTAATATTTAGTTGCATCAATATATTTTTAAAAACAACATCTTGTATTCAATCCTTTCTGAATTTAATCCTACTGGCTTCTTGCCTAGATTGTCTTCAGAAGCAGAGAAAAGAATTGAGCTTCTCAGTTTTATTTTCCCAGGATGATTTGGGGTTATAATGAAACGAACAAAGTTTCAAGATCTATGAAAAGCATACTTTTGATGCCTATGCAGTGTGTTCCTCAGAGCTCATGAAAAATGCTGTATATAGATTCTCTTATCCAGGGAGGAAGTATGCATGGTAGGGGGAGGGGTGAGAGGGAAAAGCTGTTGTAATTAGAAAAAGCTGCTTGACAGGAGGCAAATCCCTTCTTTGGATTTTAGTTTTCTTCCTTGTCATCGAATGAAGAATCAGCAAGTTTCCTCATCACCTTCACACTGTTCTCTTCCTCCTCCCTTCTTAACAAGAAGGCTCCTTCTTCCTTCCATGACTAGCTCATGGATACCTCCTCCCACCACTCCTAAATACTCTCAATCTTTGCAAACTTTATTCCCCTTAGATCTGTCTGCTTATATATTTATTACCTGTCTCCTCATCCACAGCCTGTCCCAACAAATAAACTGCTCCATGAGAGAGATAGCACAAGACAGCAGTGGAGAGCACAGACCCAGAGACTGGACTAATTGGGTTCAAATCTCACTTCTGCCATCTATTTGCTGTGTGAACCTAGGAAGCCACCTAACTCCTCAATTTCCCTGTCTGCAAAACGGAAGTGACAATAGTACCTACCTCCTTGTTGTTATGAGTATAATGAATTAAAAATTTGTTAACACAACTCAATGTCTGGCATTTGGCCTTATGTCAGTGCTTGGTAAATCAAATAAAATGAAAGCAGGCACCAACTGTGACTTGTTTTCTGCTGTATCTCCCAAAGTATTCAATGATCTATTTATTAAATGAATCTGTACAGTAAAAGGATAGGTTAGATGATGGAAGGCAGGCTCTGTCTACTTTGTGAATTTTGCTATGGAATCTAATACTGGCACAAAAAGCCACATAAAAAAGGGATTTCTTTCTGTGTCCTGAACAAACTTGTCTTTCTGTCTGTTGAACAAATGTACTTGTTTACTCTCTTTCTTCTCTTTTTATATAAAGACTACTATGAAATACTAGTCCTGTCCAGAGGCCTGTGTTTTTAATTACTACACAGGCAATGCAGAAAGGTAATATATTACAATAGTGATAACCATGAGTTTTGTAATCAAACAGACCCATGTGATCACTGGGAAATAACACAACCTCTCTGAGTCTTAGTTTCCTCATTCATAAAATGGAGATAATCACATGCCTCAGAGGGCTGTGAAGATTACGTAAGATGCTGTTTATAACGTCCTCAGATTCTGGTATATGTTCAATAAATTGTAAATTTGGTAGTCTTTCTATATGTAGAACCTAGCTATGGCTAAAAATAATATAATTTTTTAAAATATGCAATAGAATATATACACTTTATTTTTATTTTAAAATATTTAGTTAAAAAATATAATTTTATATATTCAAGGTGTACAATATGATATATTTTTATAATAACATTTTATAAGATTGATAGCATTCTGTGGAATCATAGAATGCTAGCAATGGAAGACAGTTTCCAAAATATTCACTCCGACTTCTGTTATGCAGATAGATAAACTGATCTTCAGTTTGATTAAGTGGCACCACGGAGGGGTCAGCATTTACACCTCTTGACTTTTTTGTCTGTGCTTTTTTTCTGAAGCTGTATTGTTTTATTGCAACCCAAGACATGATAGGCACTCTATAGATACAGTGTTTATTGAATAAGTGTTGGAAAAACTAATAGCTATTGAGTACTTATTATCATATTCTGCCAGGCACTTAGGACACTTTTTTAAAGATGGCCAGAGAATTGTCCTTGCCTTAAAGTACTCATGTCTTACTAAAGAAGGATATTACATAGTCCCCTTAGCAGCCTTTCCCACCCTTGAATGTCTCTTTTTATTGAAACACTCTTTTTCTTTTGATTTCCATGATTCCCTACTCTTTTTCTTTCTGGTCCCATTTCCTCTTTAAATATCTTTGGCGAGTTGCTTCTCTATTCAACCTTAAGTGTCTGGTGTTGCTCTATGCTCTGTCCTGGGTGTTCTCCTTTCTCTCTAGTTGATCTCATTCAGTCAGTTTCAATTACCGTCTGAGCCAATAATTCTCAAATGTTTGTGTACGTAAGAATTACTTGACGACAGACAGGTGTGGTGGCTCATACCTGTAATCCCAGCACTTTGGGAGGCCAAGGTGGGTAAATCACCTGAGGTAAGGGGTTTGAGTGCAGCCTGGCCAACTAAAATACAAAATTACTACTAAAAATATAAAAATTAACCAGGCATGACTGTAGTCCCAACTACTTGAGAGGCTGAGGCAGGGGAATGACTTGAACCTGGGAGTAGGAGGTTGCAGTGAGCTAAGATCATATCCCTGCACTCCAGCCTGGGCAACACAGTGAGACTCTATCTAAAAAAAAAAAGAAAGAAAAGAAAAAAGAAAAGAATTACTTAATTACTTGCAGACTTGGAAAAGTGCAAATTCCTGTACTGAATCCAGTACCCACCCATACTATTTAAGTTGGTCTGGTTTTGCATCTCAGAGTTCTGCATTTTAAACAAGTAGCCTGGGGAATCCAGACAGAGATAAACTAAAAATTACACCTGAGAAACCCTGATCTGTATATGATTTCCAGACTGTAATAACCAGCTGCATCTTTCATATATCTCTATTCAGTGCTTAGAATTCAGCATTTCCAAAGCTGAATTGATCATCTTCTCTCTAATTCTCACAACCTTCCTTTGTCTCATCAAATAGGCCCTTTTCTGACATTTTCTTTCTCAGTAAATGACACCAAAATTCACCAAGTTACTCATGGAAAAACCTGAAAATCATACTTGATACCTCTTTCACCCCTCACATCCAATTGAATGTCAAATCTGGTTCTTTGGGCTTCTTAGACATGTCTCAAGTTGTACTGCCACTCCCACCACTTTATCCAAGCCACGTTTATCCATTTTCTGAAATACTGAACTAAACTCCAACTAGTCTCCCTTCACCAGTAGATAACTCCTGTCTCCACAGAGATTGTTCTCTATATGAAGCTAGAATTATCTTTTAAATATTCCTTTTTTTTTTTTGAGACGGAGTCTTGCTCTGTTACCAAGCTGGAGTGCAGTAGTGTGATCTCAGCTCATTGCAACCTCCTATTCCCAGGTTCAAGGTATTCCCCTGCCTCAGCCTCCCAAGTAGCTGGGATTACAGGCATGTACCGCCATGCCCAGCTAATTTTTGTATTCTTATTAGAGACAGGGTTTCACCATGTTGACCAGGATGGTCTTGATCTCTTGACCTTTTGATTCAGCCTCCCAAAGTGCTGGGATTATAGGCGTGAGCCACTACACCCAGCCTAAAAATTCTAATGTAATAACATCTCTGCCCTGTTTCATCTTTAACAATTTTGTGTTTCTCTGAGGATATAATCCCAAATCTTTAATATGCTCTTCAAGAACAAGCATGACCTGCTTCTTGCCTGCCTTTAAGTTTCTGCTTAAACAATGCTTCTTCAGAGAAGTCTTCCATGAGCTTTTAGACTGGTTTAGTTTTCACTATTATAATACTTATTTCAGTGTCATCGTACTAAACAAATCATAATGAAATTACATAGTCTCATGTTAATCACTGGAACAGTTGTTTTTTGGATAGGAAGATTTGTGGTTTTAAGTAAAGAGTTCGGTTTGCTCTGCTGAGATTTCAACAGAGTAAATGTTTTCAATGACGGTTTCCATTTATCTTAATTACCCAGAGTTCTTAAACTATTCTTCATAGCACCACTGCGACTTTAATTAGATAGGTATTTGCTTGTTTAATGTTTTTTGGTATCTGTCTTCCCAGTAAGTACCATGAGAACAAGGTCTGGGCTTTTTTGTTCCACTTCTGTATAACTAGCACGTAACAGCTCTTCACTCAAATTAGACACTCAATAGATGAATGAATGAATAAAGTATAATGTAAGGAGTAATTATATATATCATAAAAGATGTATAAGTATAAATAAAGCACTAGGGTATGTAGGATTCAAAATGGTTTATTTTGCCATATGATATTAAAAGTTGCTTTGTAGTAAGAGCATTTTATGTTTTCCAGTGAATGATAGTGGACTTGAGGGATCATTATCTGTCCTAGGAAACCATTAGCTTATGTAATATTGAAAACCATGAAATTGATGGAATCACACAGAATGTAAGTGGGGCTACAGAAGAAAAGCACTCAAAATCTGGGAGACAGAAAAATGAGTAGAATCTATTTACAGAAACTCAGAAAGTTTGAGCTATGGAGTAGGCAAAAAAAACAGGAAAGAATCGTGTTTTGGAAGCTTTGTGAAGATCATATTTCAAGAAAAGAATGGTCTTTGGTAGAGTGATTATGTAAACCCACTGAGATCTGACCCCTGGATTTTGTGATGTGGAGCAAGACAAGAGCTATGTCAGAGCTGTGAAGAGCAGAAACTATTTGCACTGGGAAAAGAGAGAATAGATTAAAGATAAAAATGCATACACCATGTGACTCAGAATTTCTATTTCTAGGAACACACCAAGAGAAACTCTTGCATCTTTGTACCATTGGACCTGTGAAAGAATATTCAGTGCTACATCCTCTGTAATGATAATATACTAGAAAAGTGGATATAGAAGTTATGGGACAGTCTTACTATGAAATATATCTGTGAACATGAATAAGCTATGCATACTTTATTGTCTATAACATATATAATATTAATCTCATTTATATAAATTTCAAAGGCAGGTAAAATTAAACAGTATTTTTTTTTTAGGAATATATCCATGAATGGTAAAACCATGAAGAAAATAAAGAAATGAAGATACAATGCTACATAACAGTTACACTGTGAAAAGTGGGGAAAGGTCAGTTAGTGTACAGGACATATTACAGAGGTGCCCGCAGGGTCTTCTAAGGTACTGGTGGTGCTATAGGTTCGTTTTTTAAAATTAGACTTTATATGTGATATGCTTAATAATAAAAAAGCAAAACAAAGTTAATGGAGGAAGAAAAGAAAAATAGAAGCAATAAGTCTAGACAGATCTTTAAAATAGTTTTGCTTTTAAGAGCAGAAGATGAGAAATGAGGCAATAGCTGGACAGGGGATATGTGTCAAGGGAGGTATTTTTTTTTTTTAATTGGAGATAGTGTGGCATGTCTTTATGCTGACAGAAATATTCAGCAGAGAAGGAAATGCTACATTTTAATTTATTCTTATACTATTAAACTCATGTGGATAGCCTGGCTAAGAAGTAAGCTTATCAGAATAAAAACTTGTCTAGAAAAAATAGACTTGGTGGCTTTTATTTATTTATTTATAATTTTTAATCTTTTTTTGAGACAGGTTTTTGCTCTGTCATCCAGCTGGAGTGCAGTGGCATAATCATAGCTCACTGCAACACTGAACTTCTGGACTCAAGTGATCCTCCTGTCTCAGGCTTCAGGGAATATAGGCATGCACCACCATGCCCATCAGTGACTTTTTTGCACTGCTACCTTGAACCCTGAGTGCATATATTATTTTATTAATCATTGATACACTTGTTCAAAGCTCTGGCAAACAGATACTGTAAATATTTCATAGAATCTGCTTTGTGTTTCTGCTGAATGATTCATCAGTATAAACTTTTCTAAAGTCCCTTTTATTTACAACTATCATAGGCAGTTATCCAATTAATGACTTTAGACTTGGGATGATGCTTTAATTTTACACGTCATGAGCATACACTAGACAAAGAATACTCCCCAAAACTGTGAAATCATACCAAGTCTTCTTTACTCAAAGGAATGGGAATCCTTCAAGTTGAAGCAATACCTTTTAAGAAACGGGATTGGATAACTTCACGTTCTCTTATAATAGTAGATATTGACATCCTTTCTCATGACTTATTTTAGAGGTGCCATAGCTATTTGGGAGTTGCAGTAGTGTAAGAATTAGGTAAGTTATGAATTTCTGAGAAAATAGATTGGGGGTACCTTCTGGAGGACAAATTGGCAGTGGCATGGGATAATTTTCTAGAAAATATATAATTCCAGATGACTGACTACAGCTGATCTGCCTGTATGTGGATTGATCCCACACCGTCATTAGAAAAATATTTTGGACAATGCAGCAGCTGTTTTAGCATGTGGCCCAAGATTCTGTAAGCAAAAACTTGTACTTTGACTGCACTATTTTGGGTTTCATGACTGTAAAGACAAACTGGTGTCCACCTGCCTAATTTCTTTGAAGAAATATATCTTTTGCCTAATGATTTACAATTTTAAGCATGTTTTTCTAAGTTGCCATAGCAGTTCAAAAACCAGGATTAAAACAACAGGCATAATTTGGAATGCATTTTTGACAGCGATGGCTTTTCCCCCCCAACTTTTGTCTCAAGTTCTTTTGGACTGTTGGGAAGCAGGGCATATGATTGTCTTTGGCATGTCTCTGCAGTCAGCTAATCATGTCTTGAGCACAGACAAAAGTAAAGAAAATGGAAATAACATTTGTTTGGTAGGAGGAGTCCTGCTAAGACTTGTCTGTCCCTGAGCTGAGATATGCTCATTTACCTTAAATCTTTCCATAAACCACATTCTGAATTCCAGTTTATAAATCTTCATCCTGTTTTCCAATCCCTCATCTCATACTTTTTATGTAATCTGGTGTCACAGATATTCCCTTGGTGAACCTGAGAATGACCAAGAATCTGAAATGAGTTAACACAGCTGTTCATGTTCTTGCGCTCTATGGTAGAATTTCCTTCTTCAGGGAAGGGGAAAACAAGGTAGATAAAGAAAGGAGCATTTCATCTTGCAGCAGCTTGGAAGAGAGCTGGGAGTTTAATTTTTATAAAAAAAGCAATCCAACCATCCAAGACAGCCCATTTTCAACCAAAGTATTTCAGAATTTACCTGAAGATTTATCTAAAATTATGTCAAAATTACTTAGAATTACCTAAAAAAATATATTGTACAATTTAATTTCCCTTCTGTTACAGGATATGGATACCCAGCTACTATATATTAGTAGTAGATATAAACTATTTAGGAGACAAAATACTCCAAAAAGTGTGATCCTTAGAAACCAAAATTCCACAGAGGTGTTCTTTGTAATTGGCAAGGTTGGCTCTGATTGTCAAATTTCCTGAACAATGATGGATCAACTTAGAAATTTGATTGATTCAAACATTCTAAAATTGTACAATTCTTTCAATATTTATATTATTTACATGTCTTCTTTTATTATTTTCCATTGAATGATGTTTTGATATACATTTGGCTGCTTACAAGGGCAACATTTTAAAATCACAGCAATTTCTTTAAAATTAAAATGTTTCAGAAATATACATTTTAAAATACATTTTAAATATACATTTAAATGTATATTTTAAATGTATTTTAAACACATTTTAAATACATTTTAAAATGCACTCTATTACCCAAACAATATTACACTGTTATAGTTTAAGAATAATAAAAAATATAATGCATAAATGCACTGCTTTAATACAATAAACCTGATTAATGTTCTATATTCTTTATTAGACTTTCTCCCATGTATAGCTTTACCAAGTAGTAGTTGATGAGTAAATACAGTTTTGTGATCTTTTTTTACATAAAATGAGAACAAACTCAGTATGTAAATTAGTTCATAGTTCATTAGTTCATTAACCTACTTAAATAAATTTCTTATATCTATTATATGAATATGAAATAGTTTTATTTATTCTGTCATGGGAAGCTTAGATAGCTATCCATTTCTTACTTATATTCAAGTGTGCATAATTATCTATTTATTTTTATTGTTAAAACGGTTTGATTTTGATTGGATTTTCCAATGTTCAAGAGATTTAAAATAAATACAACTGCTCTCATCATAGCCAACACATTGTTCATGCTTTTGTTGAGCCTTTCAATATGATTAATCAGTATCATGTTTTTCTGTTTTCATAGAAAAATAATATGTATAACATATATACTCAAGGGCACACATAAACACATGAAGTTATATAATTTGTTCATTGTTTTACGATTTTAACATGTGAGTCGATTAGCCCACAACTTTTTGCTTTTTTTGTGAAATTATATGAAAACAATTATTCATTAACTAAAAAGAAAACCAGAGATATTATTTTTTTAAAATACTAGCAAGAACTTTCTTGAAAATAATTCCACAACTATATAAAAAGTAGAAAAATACCATCCTTACTTTCTAAAAAGTGTGCTTTAGGATTAATGGCATATTTATTTAATAGCTAGCAATAAAACTCTAATGGAAGTCAAAATACAGAACCCTCAAAAAGTTCTAAACAGTGGAAGAATTACTTCCTAGTTACACTTTTAAAATCCTCATACCACTTTTTGAAATGTTACACTTGAGAAACAAAACTACTTCCTTATTTAAAGATACGTTGTTATAATGCTAAGCAGTATTTTGGGGGTTATTAGTTTTATTAAAAATTCAGTTAAGCAACTACATACCTTATGGAAATAACATCAAGCATATTATCTAAACAATATCTAAGAGTTTCAACGAAGTTTTCAGAGAAGTAACTAGAGGTTTGCTAGACATAGTCAAAATTTCCTAAGCTTCCTTATATTTTTCACATACTGTAAGATATAGTAAAACTTTTAAAGCTACAAAGACAAAAACAGGACTTACCTATACATTTTAATCCTTATTGAAGAGGTTCTTTTTTCTGCCTACTCAACTGCTTTGAGATTCCCACTCAAATGAATGACTGTCATGTATTACGTGTGATCTATAGTTGAGGACAAAGGAGGAAATCTCATGTAATTAGAATCTAACTTGTTAAACAAGTTTGAGAGAATCAACTTAAACCAATAGTATGACTTGTGGAACATAATGAGAAACAAACAGGGAATTTCACAAATTAGTAAGAAATTTATTTATTCTGGTAAATTGAGATTAAACACAATTACAGTTGACAGGTATTTTGTGAAAGCCTGTGACTACTTCACAATTGTAGAGTGACTTTTAGTTCAAGAGGATTTGACATTTTTTGCTTATGTTATATTGTCATACATCTCATTCCTTACCACATCCAGGCAAGAACTATCAGAATGTACTTTCCATACATTAATGGGCACTACCTCTGAATTTCCTCGTCCCTATGATTAAATCCTGTTTTTTTCGTAATATATGAAACAGAGATATAGAGCAGTAATTGAGTAGGTGCACAAAGTAAGACAAGCAAACAGAATAGTTGGAACTAAAATCCACTTTGTCTTTTTCCAAATATGATCATTTGAAAAAAGTATGCTAACACACTGCTACTAGAGGAGGAGCAGACAGAAGACAGCAGTGTGAGTGTGTGGGAGGTTAGGGTAAAGATGGAGAGCTCAAGAAAGCAGGCAGGACCTGCTTTCCCCGTGGAGGGGAAAGGGGACATTCCTGTCTAACATTGCAAAGAAACAGGATATAAATTTCGAAGGTTATGCTGGGATTATTTTGTGAGAAATAATGAATGCTAAAGAATTGGAACTTGTAATAGAATAATATTGGGTATTAAAATGTGAATGCTAGTCTTAGCTTTTTCACCAACTAATTGTGTAGCTTAAGAGAAAAAATTTACTTATTTCGGCATGAGTCACATATACCACTCATAGGCGGGTGTTGAACAATGAGAACACATGGACACAGGGAGGGGAGCATCTCACACTGGGGTCTGTCGGAGGGCAAAAGGGGAGGGACAGCAGGGGGTGGGGAGTTGGGGAGGGATAGCATGGGGAGAAATACCAGATATAGGTGATGGGGAGGAAGGCAGCAAATCACACTGCCATGTGTGTACCTATGTAACAATCTTGCATGTTCTTCACATGTACCCCCAAATCTAAAATGCAATAAAAAGTATATATAAAAAAAAAAGAAAAGAAAATGGGAAACCGAATCAGGAGGTCTTAGAGGACTCTTTCAATTCTAAAATTCTATGACTTTATCTTGTAAAGCACTGACAACTAATGGTTAATAAATTTACTCCAGTACTGCAATTTCAGATATGTTCAATTATTTGTACGTTTTTCATATAATGTGCAAACCAGACAACAGAGACAAGAATAAATGGTTATTCTCTACCCTTCCAAAATATATTTTTACACACTGTATCTCATGCCTGACATTCTGCCATTGGGTTTTTTTTTAGGGAAAAATATATATATATATATATTTAAAAGTTTAAAAAAATAAAGTTACCTTAACAAACCAATTTTAATTTTTACATGTTAACTTCAAGTACCTTTAAATATAGTTAGTTATATCATGGTATATAACTTCGCATTATGCTTTTTATACTTACTGTTATTTCAAAAATATATCACTATTACTCATTTTTATTTTTAGTAGCTACATATTTATAACTTTGTATTTTTTATATAATTTAAAAGTCACAAATATGGTACCAAAATTCATCAATTATTAGCAGTTTTAGTGGCTGCATTTTAAAAGGTAAATCATATTACATTGAATGGACTTATCATAAAATACCAAAGTTATCATCTAATGTGAAGTATTTTGATATTTTTTATTTTTTTATTGTAGATGATTCTTTCAATGACCGCCTTCACAAATATAGTCTTTCCTTGTCATCCTACAGTTGAAATTTTCTTCAGACTAAACTGAAGAGGCTTCTTGAACCAAGTAATTAAAATATTTTAAAGGCTTATAAAATTTTACTTTTAATAATTCTAACTAGTATTTAAAGTGTTATTTTCTGTTTTTTTGTTTATGAAACTTTTCTCTAGTTATGCATACTCTTTCTTGTATGTCTTTTTATTTCCTGGAATACTCAGCAGCAAAGCCCTTTCTACCACCTAGGTACTTACTCAACATATGTCGTGTAGATGTCCAGTAATTAATGTATTAGTGCAGATCCCAGTGCCCTATTACTATATGGATGAGTTGGGGGAAAGGCATGTGGAAAATTAAATTCAGTCTGAAAGTGACTTCCTGCATGCTCATGATGAGCTCAACACAGAAAGGGAGGTGGGGCAGGAAATTATGGTTTGTGAGGCAAAGGAATTGTTTGTAACAGGGACCCGTTTAAAGATGTTGACTCTTCATCTTTACATCCTCAGGGAGTGGCAGGATAGACCTTGACTTATTCTCTTCTTAAGAAGTTGTATGAATGAGAAATGTAGAATCACATTGTACAAAAATATGAGTTCTCTGCCTTCCTGTTACAGGCTGATTTTATTCTTCTGGTTGAACAGTCACAAAACCAAGGCAGCAAGACTGAGAAGGAATGACAGGAACAGTCTGCAGGGACATAGCAGAGATCATTTATATTTCTGTATGCAACGTAAGAACTATTAAGATTGGTTCATTTTCCTGCTGAGGGGAAGAGAGTGTGGTTAAGAGACTCATGAAATCTTAAACTCTGAATATATTTCTCTGCAAATGTGTATTAATGCACTTGGTTTAGAAGGAAGTATGAATCATTCAATGGAACAGTCATAACAACATTAGCAGAAAAAAACAACAACCAAAAAGCAGATGACCTAAGAAGGTGTGGGCCAGTAGTGTTTTTTTGAATTTGGAGTTTGTTTAGTCATCAAGTCCAGGAGAGCATGGTCATATGGCTATGTTAGGCAATATGTTTGTCATGACCCTCCTCACAGAGTTATTGTAAAAATAGAAAAAGAAAGGTAATGGATGTGTTCACCATGTGAAAGCTATAAATGTTATTTAAATACAAGTATTTATATTTATTATAAATGTAAATTTTAAAATTGGGTAATAATTGGATTTTGCAAGTGTGGCTAAATGTAATTTTGTGGCTTATGACTTACAGGAAGTTGGAGATAAATGTACGAGTAGATTCTACCCTGTTTCAAAGGCATTTGTCTATTCAGAAGGGATGATGTAGTGAAAACAGTGTTCTATTTGGAGTTAGAATACACTTTAAATAAAATCTTGACTCTTCTCTTTACTACTCAGCAAGGTCCAGAAAAGCTACTTATCTCTGTGAGCCTCAGAGTTTTTTTTACATGTAAAAATTGAGTTAAAATACTATTCTCATAGAGTTGCGAAAACTAAATTTGGTCAAATCAAATCAAATGAACTAATAAATGTAAAGCACATGTCATGTTCAGTAGTTTGCAGTATACTTGTTCTCAAGGCAGTGTGTGTGTGTGTGTGTGTGTGTGTGTTGGGGGGTTATTATTACTAAGGGGTGGAGAACTCATACAATTTGAAACTGGCCCTGGATGTTTCCAAAATACTGCCCCCTACTTAGATTGGCATGTTACTTTGCTTCCACAAATCAGTCTTATTCCTAAAGCATACATACAAACATGGTTTAAGAAATCCAGCACTCCTTACAAATTGTGATGGCTTTCACGTTGACAGTCAGTTATTTTCTTGTTTTCCACAGGTAATTTTTTTACCTGCACTTAACCATAGGAGGCCAAAGAAACATCTTGACTATAGGCATTCTTTAATCTTGTTAAAGAAGAGGTGTGCACCCTTTACCCATCTCCTAAGTTCTCTGCCTCAATTCCCTTTGAGCTGCATAGAGTTGTTTTCTTACATGGAGAGTAATTTTCACTTCCCTGCATGCATTCACAAAGTTTACTCTTGTAATTTTTCTCCACATTGAGAGAAGCATTCAGAGCAAATAAATATAATACATTTAATATGCAATGTCATACATCATTTCACCTACTGGAGGGTCTGGCTGATAAACTCTGTTATTATAGTATTTAGTATATTCACAAAGGCTTTTAAGTGATCTTTTACTTGGTTGATAACCAGAACAGTATGAATACAGAAAACTATCATATATAATATTTATTTTAACAATGATTGCATTATAAATTTATGACTATTTGTCTTAGCTGACCTTTCAATACTGCCTAGGAGTACAGCTGGGTTTCCCTGGTCAGTGTCAAGCATAGCATTTATTAAAGCCATTTGAAATCTTTCTACTCTTCCCCAACATGTATTTTCCATCCCTTAATCACTGCACTTGCTTTCAACAGATGAATTATGTTTCTACTATTGGAGAAACAAAAGAGAAGCCTTCAGATGGACACTCCCTGCACTTCCTGTTATCTTGTCTACAGATCCATACCCATCTGCTCATATTCTTCCTGTTATAGCAGAAGAGGTTGCCTCATCCTTTGGGAGGCTAATCTTTCCATTGTGCTCTGTAGTCACGTCTTCTTTTCTTTTTCTAAACCTGCTTCTCCAGTATTCCCTGTTTCCACAAGTCCACTCTCATTCATCCAGTTTTGAACCCCAAAAACCTAACAGACTAAGGTGCCATCCTTCACTCCATCTCTTTTCTTGGTGCCCTATGTACATAAATATTTACTGAACAAATTTCTTTCCCTCTAATCACCACTGCCACCACATGATTCCAGGGCACTGTAATCAGCTGGAATACTGTCACAGCCTGATTAGATCTTCTGCCTCTAATCCTTTTCCCACTCTGCTTTACTCAGCTACAAGAATGATGGTTACAAATTGAATTATGTCACTATTCTTTTAAAAATTCTTCAGTAGCTTCCCGTACACTTAAGATACAATCTGTTCTCGTTAACATGGGTGGCAATGCCCTGTAGTATCTGGCCCTTGCCAACCTTCTATGCTTATTCCCACCATACCTCTAATACTCTACACTCTATCCATTGAATTTCTTTTAGTTACTTGAATATGCTCTCTGTCTATCTCTTCCATTTCTGTTCCTTTATCTTGAATTATCTTTTCCTATCTCTTTCAACGATTTTTTTCCTTAGTTCCCAAATCAGGCTTTTTCTTTTTGGGTGAGTTGGTTCTCCACTGCAGGGTGATCCAACACCAGTTTACTTCTCCTCTTATACTCATTACAACACTCAGTATACTTTTTTGTTTTATTTTATTTTGAGACAGGGTCTCACTCCCTTGCCTATGCTGGAGTGCATTGGCATGATTGTGGCTCACTGGAGCCTTGAACTCCTGGGCTCAAGCAATCTTCCCACATTGGCCTCCCTAGTAGCTGGGCCCACAGGTGTGCACAACCATGCTTAGCTAATATTTTAAGTTTTTGTAGAGATGGGGTCTTTGTAGATTGCCCAGGTTGATCTTAAACTTTTGGCCTGAAGCAATCCTCCTGCCCTGGCCTCCCAAAGTGCTGGCATTATAGGAGTGATCCCCCTGAGCCTGGCCTCAGCAAATTTTTTGAAATTTGTGTACACAGTAGACAATAGAGTAGTCCACAAAAGAAAGGATTGCTATGTTCTCAGAAACTGTCACCCTACCTGGCATGGGGTTAATCATTCATTTAATAATTTAAATAACTTATACAAATTACTCTAATAATTTATTTGAATAATTTTTGAATTATTGAGTGACTGAATAAAACTTCACTGCTTTCTGCAGTACTGCAACTGTTTCAGCTGTTAACAAAATTCACTCTTATAGCAGACGTGAAGATATCCTTCAGATTCTTCTTCAAAACAAAGCTTGGTGCTTAGCTGCAAAACGTATGAGTATCTGTCTTTTAATTGTAGATTTGGTTTTTATTTAGGTATGGTGAGGCTCACCGATCAGGAGACAATTGTCACTGAAAGGATAGTTACTCACAGTTCCCAAGAGGAGGGTGCACACCATGCCACTCAGCAAAGCACCAGGGTCACTCCGGAGGAAAGGGGTGAAAAAGGTACTATAAGGAAGTGCCTTTATTATAGTTTCTGTGGTAAGGAACAGGTGGGACAAGGTAAGCAGGCTTAGGATTGGCTAGTCTGAATAATTTCAGGGGCTCTCAGGTATAGGGTCTGTCATTAGTTGCATGATACCTGGCCCTGGGGTAATTAGGGCAGGGCTCTAATAGTGCCTTGGGGTATAAGAGCTCCATAAGGTAGGTGGGAAAGGTTGGCTTGCCTATGAAAGGCTGGTCCTAAGGAGTCATTTGTTATGTTTAGGAATTAGTTAGCCCTGGGTGGGGCAGTTCCTCCAGGGTCAGCAAGGCTGCAGATGTGAAAGCATCAGAAAAAAAAGGACATGCTTAGTACAACCTGACCATCTGATAGGTTTGTCAGGGCCTGCCTCAGCTTTCAAGCCAAGAACATGTTCTTCTCCCAGTGGCCTCCAAGCCAATAATTGAGCAAGGTGATGATACAAGAGTCTAGCTATTTCCACTCAATGTGGATTTCTCTAACAAGTAATCTTTATTTCAGAGTTCCCTGTTGGTATGGCAGAAATTTTGTCACATTGTCCCTGCTGACAGCTACCCCTCCCCAGTCCTGCTTCTTTCCTTCTCCTTTAACAGGTGTTACTTTTCAATAAACTTTTGTACTTTACCTTGTGTAGGTATATGCTGTGCAGAAAGCCCAATTTGTAATAACTGATACCAAGATAGCTTCAGGAAAACAGGCATCAAGATGAGATTTAGGGACTGGATTTTTCACTACCCAGCTGGTAATGAGGACTTTTTGGTAGGTGGCAATCTGGCAACCTCTAACAAGAGATGGTAGTCTGTTGAAATTTTCACTAATAGTGAGCTAGGTCAGCATGCAAGTAGAGGTGCATTCATTCTAGCAAGACCCCATCTCTACAAAAAATTAAAATATTAGCTGAGCATGGTTGTGCACACCTGTAGTCCCAGCTACTAGGGAGGCCAAGGTGGGAAGATTTAATGAATGCATTCAATGTAACTAACTTCGCGCTTAGGCACAAGTCCCAGGTTTTCTTAACTAGAGCCTTGATTTTGGAAGAGCAGATCTATTTTAATTGAGCATTTAACCATCACTGGAATTCAGCAACTCTATCCAATTCTATGCTTGGTATTCCTCCTTTCCTGCTCATCAACTAATAAGGTTAGGGCTTCTTAATAATCTACCAACAGGAGTCTCTGGATCACGTACTCAGCTTTTTCAATTAGGTTCATTGTCCTCAACTTTTCATTACTACCTGTTGGGCATAAAAGCAACTAAGTAGCAACCATGCACTTTCACCTCCTCAGAATGCAAAACTGCCATCAACATAGATAAACACCACACCCACTGGATAGATCTGTTACTCAAGGAGGCAAATTGGACAGTCGGTGGCAAGATAGCTGTACTGAATACCTTCCATCATGGAAGGGCCAGCCATTTCTTCTCACAGGAATAGAAATCTATTCCAGATATGGATTTGTCTTGTCTACCTAGAGGGCCTTAGTCAACAGCACTATTTGGGTTGTTGTAAACATTCTAATTGGGTAGATACCTTACAATTGAAGGGAGCCTCTCCTGTCTCCCAGAGACTTTTTTTAAATAATTTATTTCATTGTGATTGTTATAAGTCATTAAAAATACCTTATATTATCCTGTTCATTTGGAAGTGGAATAAATAACAAATTATTTTCACTTTTTTTTTAAACATGTAGAGACAAATTCCAGAGAAGTCACAAGTTTTTTGTTTTGTTTTGCTTTGTTTTCTGCTATGAAATATGTTCTTTTCAGGTTATGACTAAGTATAATTTGAGTGTGACATAGAGTTGATTTTTTTTTTCCAATGTCTTGACTTATATCTATCTTTTCATCTTAAAGAAATTCTTGGGCAGTAATAATACTATATAATATAGTAGAAGAAAATTAATTACAATCTTTAAAAACCAGAAACATTGTCTTATGTATTGATATACATAAGTATGGTAATATTTTAAAGTAGATATTTTGGAAAAATATATCTATAGCTGTGCAGTGTTGTAATTTAAAGACCTTAGAACTCATGGCATGAATTCCTATGGTGAGTGCTCTTTTTAATAACCTACTAGGAACACAAACCAGGCCTCCGCAAAAACACAAACCAGGCCTCTGGCAAAGATGTAGCTTCACTGGAGAGGATGAACAAGTAGAAGTCTTGTGAAAAATAAAATTACATTAAGTTTTGACATAAAAACTGTTTTGTTGATTTTTGTTTTTAGATGCTTTAAAGGAAACAACATTTATCTGTTTAAAACAGAGTGATTAAACTATAACACATAATAACAGCAAATGATAAATAGTAGTAAATCTCCCACCAAGGGAGGGAAGTACCTGAAAATATTTACTAAGGTCTCAGTTGCTCTGGGGATGGGTGTGTATCGAGGGAATAAAATATAGATGATTAGGAAGTTCTCAAAAAAATATAAGAAATAAATGGTAGAAAGAAATGTACTAGAAATACAATGTTGATTATATCAATACACATGAATTGTTTTAGTTACTGAGTCATTCTCTAAGTCTGGCTGCTCCAGGCACCTCCTTATATGGAGAGTGTTGATGCTCTCACTCATTGTTATTCAGTCCTTTATTAGCTCATGAGCCCCAGATCACTTCCATTGGCATATTTTTTGGATTACAGTGTGACATTTACTATTCTTCCCCTTTATTTATTTAGTGACTTCTGGTGTAGGAAGAGTCTCCTGAGTTTAGAGAATATTAAAACAGTTAAAAAAGTTAGTTTACCAATTAAATCTTCATTATTAATGGAAATAAAAGAACAATGTGTTACACAGATAACCAAAATTTATGTGCAAAGTATCATTTTTAAAATCAATTTAAAAATACCTATTTTGATGAGCTTTTAAAAATAGATATCATATGTGATTTTTAGTTTTATATCTGTTGTCTCCCATTAGACAAATTCAGCAAGGAAGGGCCTCAATCAGAGGCATACAATTGTGAATATTTATCATGGTCATTTGGAAGTACTCAGATTTGTGAAATCCGTAAGAGAAAGGGGAAGAAAAACAACACTGGTAAATCAACTAAAAACAAAAAAAGAATGTGAAGTGCTGCATAGCTGAGGTTTGCTTTTGGCCTTATTTCCAGATATACCTATGGATTTGCGGTATTCTTATATAAAGGTTTTTTGAAGAAAAGTTAATCAGTTAGAATTCCCTATATGAGTACCACATTTTCTTTATCCATTTATCTGTTGATAGACACTTAGGTTGCTTCCAAATTTTGGCTGTCATGAAGAGTCCTGCAACAAACATGGGAGTACAGATATCTCTTTGATATACTAATTTCCTTTTTTTAATTTTTTTTGGAGGGAGGGCATATACCTAGCAGTAGGATTGCTGGATTACATGGTAGCTCTATTTTTAGTTTTTTGAGGACCTTCAAACTGATCTCCATAGAGGTTGTATTAATTTTACATTTCAACAGTGCACAAGGGTTCCCTTTTCTCTACGTCCTTACCAGCATTTGTTATTGCCTGCCTTTGGATATAAGCCATTTTAACTGGGATAAGATGATACCTCATTTTACTTTTGATTTGCATTTCTCTGATGATCACCAACACTGAACATCTTTTCATATGCCTGTTTGCCACTTGAACGTCTTCTTTTGAGAAAGATCTATTCAGATCTTTTGCCCATTTTTAAATCAGATTATTAGACTTTTTTTCCTGGAGAGTGGTTTGAGCTCCTTATGTATTCTAGTTATGAATCCCTTGTCAGATGGACAGTTTGCAGATATTTTCTCCCATACTGTGGCTTGTCTCTTCTCTTTTTTGATTGTTTCCTTTACTGTGCAGAAGCTTTTCAACTTGATGTGATCCCATTTGTCCATTTTTTGCTTTGGTTACTGTGGTTGTGCGGTATTATTGCTTAAGAATTTTTTGTTGCCAGGTGCAGTGGCTCACACCTGTAATCCCAATACTTTGGGAGGCTAAGGAGGATGGATCACCCGAGGTCAGGATTTTGAGACCAGCCTGAACAATATGGTGAAACCC